>JABAYD010002109.1:0-12330 GCA_014822095.1 Diplotaxis tenuifolia
CCTCTCATGCTCTGCCTCGAGATGGTATTAGGGTTTAGTATCTTGCCTACTTCTTTGGTGTGAATAAATTTTGTATCTCCAAGGTCCCTTATATACCACTCTCTTGCTTTTTCAAATTGGAAAATTACCAAATCTTCTGGAGTATCTTCTGTCCCTAATATCAATCGCGGCGGCATATGGAAAAATCGATCGATGGACATGTATGTTTTGCTGAATGAGGTAACATGTCGATCGATAGAGTAGTAGTCATATTGATCGATTCTGATGCTTGTGTTTTGTAGGAACCCTCCATGAGTCTATCCTCTTCAAGGATATCATGAATCTCAAAGGCGCGTTCCTCTTCGTAGTCCTCATCATGCACTTCCTCATGCCTCTCATAACTTGATGAAGTGTCAATAGCAAAACTTTCGTGGAAACCACTGTCTGCCCAGCTGCCTATGGAAAAATTTTCCTGAGATCGGTCGGATGTAAGGCAAAGCTAGGGTAGCAGTGATTTGGTAGGGTTTCACGCGTATGGTGCAGGTCGATCGATGGGGTTGTGTCACCATCGGTCGCTACTTTCTGAGCTGTGTCGGTCGATGACAGTGTATGCGTATCGATCGATCCGGTGTAGTCGGTCTCGTATTCAGCTCCACAATGGCATGCTGCGATGCATATGTGATCGTCCCCAGTCTCCAACAAGTTAACCTGCAATTTGAAAACACGAACAGGGTCATAGTAAACATTCTCATCAGCTAGAGTTAAGTATAACTTGTTTGTTTTCATGTCCCAAATTTCTCCTACAGTGGCCAGGAATGCTCTTCTAAGTAGGAGGGATGAATTCCAATTGAGCTTTATATCTAAGACATGAAAATCGACAGGAACTATTGTTTTACCAATTAGCACCTCAAGATCTTTGATGATACCTCCTGAGTTCCTTTGAGAACAATCCACGAAAGTGAACGATTCTTCTGAAGGCTCCACTTTCAGACCTAGCTGGTCTGCCATAACTTTAGGAAGGATGCTAACGGATGCTCTTGTGTCACATAAAGCATGTGGAAAATCAATACCTTTTACCTAACATGGTATTACAAGTTTCCCAGGATCACTCTTCTTTTTTAGTGTGGTGATCCCTCGATTCATCTGGTCTCTGACATGATGAAACAATCTTTTAATGTCCTCCTCAGTCAAGTAGACCTCTTCAAAAGGTCTGTATATTGGGATCTTGAGGATCCTGTTAGTAAAACCATCCATCTCCTAGTTATTGGACTCTCTCTTCTAATGTTTAGGAATCTTTCTTTCTGTTTTCTTAGTGTTCTTCCTATGAAAGCGGTATCAACATCCAAGGGTTCCCGCGAAGAATCTGAAGATTTACTGCTTGTATCAGGTAGGTTAGGTGATGGTTTGGCTCGTTGTCTGAATGCTTTAAGCCATACTATGTTGACAGGTGGAAGTTGCACTCAGTTATTAAGAGGCTCTTGTCGATCGACGAGGATATTTGCGCGTCGATCGTCATCTGATTCTCTTAGGCGTTCGATACCAGGATCTAGATATCGATCGATAAGAGGTCGGTAAGGGTTGGGAGGGTGTTGATGCATAGCTACGAACTCCTCATGTGTCTGGATCTTAACCGTTTAATTTTTGGTAGGTGACTCATCGAAGCATATCGTTCGACGCAGAGGTAGCCGTGCCGATCGATCTAGTTTGCATATAGGCGATCGATGCACATGTTGTTGTGTCAATCGATACGAAGCTGTTTCTTCAAGATCGAACGAGTGTTCATCTTTAGAACGATTACCTTGCAGCTTCTGATGCTTAACACCTGCCAGAAGTCATCATCTACTATAGCATTGACGTGGTGTTTACCTGCTTCATTCCCTCCCTCTTTATTTAGGGCTTCTTGCCTTTTCAAAGCTTCTCCAGTCTGAACTATCTACATGTCAAGCTTCTTCACTTGAGTTCCTAGTGTCTCAATCTTGGTGTTCAGATTGGTGTACAAAGACTCTATCTTCCCATTAAAATCCCCAGTTAGCTTTTGATGTCCTTCAATAACTTGGTCAAGCAAAGCTTCAACCTTACTATCTCTGTTCTGTGGTGGATTCTGGTAGGAATTTCCATTGCTCATGTTGTTGTTGTAGGGTTTATGATATTGTGAGTTCTGGTTGAATGTATCCCTCTGACCATTACCACTGAAGTTCCTGTTTCCATCTTGATTTCCAAACTTTTGAAATCCAGTTCCTCCAATGTAGTTCACATCTTCTTCAAACTCATCTTCTACAGTTTCTGCTTCCGCAGTCGAGCAGACTTGCTTTCTAAGTAGCTTGTTGACCACATCCAACTTAGCTTTAGCTTGTTAACCACATCCAACTTAGCTTTCAGCTCCTCTAATTGCTCATTTCCTAGAGCTGCAACAGACCTTTTAGAGTCAGTGTTTTTGGTGCTGCTGCTGTTGGCTAAGTTCTCTATGAGTCTCATAGCTGTCTCTGGGTTCCTGGTGTTGAAGTTTCCTTCACTTGTTGTATCAAGAGTCATCTGATACCTTAAAGCAATTCCTCTATAAAAGGTACTAAGTAGTTCTACCTCATTGAACCCATGGTGTGGACAATCTCGCTGATAAAACTTAAATCTGATTCATGTGTCTTTCAAAGACTCACCAGGCTTCTGTGTGAATGTAAATTTTTCTTCTAAGTTTTTCAGCACGCACTTCATCGAAGAAGTTAAGTAGAAACGCGTTCTTTATGTCAACCCATGATGTCAGAGATCCTGGCGGTAGCTGCTTGAGCCAGTGTGAAGCTTCTCCAGCTAGTGAGTGCTGGAAAAGGTTGCATAGAAGGTAATCCTCAGGGATTCCCTTGACTCTAATGGTAGCAATAAGATCTTCGAACCTCTCAAGATGGTCCATAGGATTCTCATGGTGTAACCCACAATAGGGTTTTTGTCCCACTGTGTAGTACTGCGGCTTCAACTCAAATTCATTCTTCTCGATGTCTGGAAGTGTAATAGCTAACCTATTGGCGTAGTATTGATCTGGACGGTTGTAATATGCCAAGGTCTTTGGTTGAGTAGCTTCAGTATCAAAATCAGGGATTATAGTCCCCTGATCATCAAGTCTATGACCTGTTGCATTACGCAGATGGCCGTCTTGGTCATGCAGGTCTCTATTTTTGTCGGATCTAAGGATCAGAATCGCAACCATGTCTCGCGGCTTAGTATCGGTCGATGTGCAAAGTTTGGTATCGGTCGATGTTGATAGTGATGGATTGGTCGATGTAGAAGTCTAGTTGTCGAGCGATGTAGAAGCGGATGCGGTTGGTGTTTGTTGGCGCATATCGGTCGATGTACGATGTGTAGTGTTGATCGATACTGAACGGTTTTCTTTGCGGATTGAACGTTCCAAGCTAGCTGGATCCTCAGAAAATAGCAGTTGTCCTTCCTTGTTGCTTCTAATACTGTTGGACATGTACCTGAAAACCCAAGAAAAAGAAAATTAACACAAAGGGGGTTTAAAGAAAATAAAACCTAGGATTACAAAAATTAAATCTAATGGCGATCAAAGCTCCCCGGCAACGGCGCCAAATTTGATCTCACTCAAATTACCCTATGAAGTGATTACTCTCTCAAATAAAAGGTTCACTGTAGTATTTAGGGATCGAATCACGAGGATCTAGGGAACCAATTAAATATAAGTTATTATAAGGCTCATTATGAATTTATAAGTTAAAGACAGAATTGAAAGTAAACAGTTGGGATTAGTCAGAGTTGTCACTCTACTAATGAGAATTGAGGGGATTTGGAGCTTAAAAGAAAAGAGTTAGTCTAGGGCTTGTATTCAGGTTAAGAAGATTATAATTCTATAGGTACAGACTGTTGTTTGCATAATACAGCAGAGCTCAACATATTGAGAACAATTCCATCAGCTGTCACATGTTTGAAGACGAGTCTATTAACTAGATCTAATGACCCAAACAAGTGTGTTCGATCAATAGCAATGTCGATCGATTATTCTATAGGAATATCGATCGATACACCTTTCACTCTGTCGATCAATTCACCTATCAGGATATCGATCGAGATTATATTTGGAAAGCGCGAAATATCAAAATTTTTAGTAATTTCGATATTGAGCCAAAGGATATACTTATACTGGCAGAAACAGAATCAACCCTATGGAGTAAGGCACAAGTGAAGGTGGAGTTTGCAACAGACTGTTCTCAATTGGTAAGATGGTTTCGGAACCAAAAGAGTGGCCAGCTTTTGCAAGTTATCTCCACGATATCAAAACGTTTCAAGGAAGTTTCAACAGCTCTACGATAATCTATGTACCACGAATACTGAATTCACAGACGGATAGTCTAGTACGAAGTGTCAGAACTCAACTGTCTTTCGTTGTTGACATGGATACAGAGCTACCGGCTTGGTTTGCAGGATCTATAAGAGTCTGTATTTTGATGTCAAAAAAATAACACATAAGATAAAAATGTACTTTAAAAAAAAAGTAACAGTACATTATCTTTTTGTTAGAATCTTGAAACGTAAAATAAAAAGAGTATTTGCACTCCATACACACACAAAACCCTCTATTTTGTTGTATACCCTATTTTCCCCTTATCTCTCCTCCCCAATCACTACTCCCCCCCCCCCCCAAATTATGGCATATCCCTAATATTCATCTTCTTTTGGTATTTCTACCCAATTCACTCAAATTAAAAAATGGAAAACTACATTACATTAAGGATATATCTTAAAATGTAAATAAAAAATGGAAAACTACATTAAGCATTAGGATATATCTTAAAATGTAAACAACAAAAAGAATGGAAATATTACATTTTCGAAATATTACTGATAAATATTATTCCGAAAATATTACAATACAAAAATTTAATCATACGAAAATGATATATACAGTAATATACAATTATATAATACATAATATAGAAAATGGAAAAATTACATTAATCATTAAACATTTAGCTTAAAATGTGAATACACATTTAAGAAAAAGGTAAAGTACATTTTGCATTTTGTTAGAATCTTAAGATGTACAATAAGATTAATAAGTAAATACATAATATAAAAAATGCAAAAAGTACATTAAGCATTAAGCATATATCTTAAAATGTAAATAAAAAATGAAAAATTACATTAATCATTAAGAATACATCTTAAAATGTAAATAAAAATGGAAATACTACATTAAACAAAAAAAAAAAGAAAATTGTATAGTTTAACAACAAACAATTTCCTATAAAACTCATTATTTCATTAATATCAATCTCACACTTATTAAATAAGACTCCAAAGAACTCCAGCAAATATATTTAAATATGTAAATATGATATACAAAATATATAAATAATAAGTAAATACATAACTATTAAGTAAATATATATGATATGAAAATATATATGATATGAAAATAATATTAATAAGTAAATAAATAATATAAAAATGGAAGTAGATTAAGAATTAAACATCTATCTAAAATATAAATACACAATTTAAAAAAATAGAAAAAGTACATTAAACATTTATCTTATAATGTAAAATATAGACATTAAATAAATATATAATATGAAAAAATAATATCAATAAGTAAATACATAATATAAAAATGGAAAAACTACATTAAGCGTTAAAATCTATTCACTATAAATTGATAAGTTCCTTCCCATGAAATTCACAAGTTCAATCCTCTCAATCTTTAGTTTATATAAACTTTCAGCAATAAGAGTGGCTAACTATGTTCTATTCTTCGACAATTTGAAGGTTGTTGGTGGTGTACCGGTTGAGATACTTATGATTCATGAAGTAGCCGCCACCGTTTAAGATTGACCCTACTAAAGAAGATTGAACGGATGAAATCATCGTTAGTTTAGCAAGTGAGCTGAAGAAGAGGAAACGAAGAAGGTGATAATAGCTAAGAAAAAACAGTAGAAGATGAAAATTTGGATCACCATTTTCGATGGTTTTTAGGAAGATTTGTTGGGAATAAGTGAAAGTTAGCATGGGTTTATAAACAGCACATAGAAGAAAACAAAAAAAATATTGAAGCGTCAAGAAGTTGAGAAGGTGATTGAACAGATTAGTTTTAGTTTTCATTAAGATTTGTGATTCAGAGGTGTAGTGGAGGTATGGGGATGTTTAATGGCTGATAACCAAATTTTAGAAGCATCGCTTTGCTCTCAAATCACTTGCCACCTAAGGTGATTTTCCTTCCACATCTGCCAAATGCATTCATGTTCTAAAAGTGTAGAAGTCAGAGGCGTTGAACACGATTTAGAATCTGCCATAGTTGATAACATCCGGTTGTCATTGCAATGATCACTTGAAGTATCAGTTGCACAACAGATGAAAGTAAGGGAGATGTTTTGGAAGTAGAAACAACTTTGTCAGTTGAACTTGAGGAGCCACTATTTTAATGGCAATCAAGTTCTTAATATGGTATTCGAAGTTATATTATTATTTTTCTTCCAGCTTTTAGTTTGCTTCATGGTTTCATAGATTCTGGTTGTTCTATAATTTCTATGATTTGTCTCTGACATGGCTTGCTTAGACAGTGGTAGAAGAATGAAAGAGCATTATACTGTAACAAAGACGAACTAAGTTACTTTCGTATAAAAAAATATTTTAGCATCAATTAAGTCTATCAAGAGCGAAGCTGGGGATATTTGGTAATTAAATCTAGACGACTCATGGTATTATCCTATCAAAATGTCATTAAATCTCTATGTATTTATACTTATCTATTAGACAATTCATATGCAGCATCCTACCATAGTAAAAACTTGTGTGACATTTGAAACATTGAAGCATTTATTTTTATATAAGGAAATCCAAAATAAAAACGATATAAGTTTTTGGGGATCAAAAAGGGTCCACATTAGAGACAAATGAAAGTGATAGTATGCTTAATGGTTAAAAATAATAATTGTAAACACATTGTAAGATGTCATTCAAGCCTCTCTTTCACGTATATAAGATGCCAAGTTCGTTTTGTACAAACGACTTTAGTACAATGTTTCTTAAGTTTTATGTGGTTTAGAAAACAAGTTTTTCAAAAAGGTACAAATTTCCATGTTGAAAATGTGGTTCTCATATCTGTTGTGTTCAAATTGTTGTACCTAATGGTGTGGCAAAATTAATGATAAAAAGATAAGAATGTTGCAGAAGGTAAATAAAAAGATGAAATTATATTATGATAAAGAGGATTTAATAATAATAGGAAATTAAAACAATATTAGAAAAAGTTAACATGGATTAAATTGGTTATCTATTGACCAAAAAATTGGTGTTTATATTTGTATTCTAAGAAAAAAGTCTCACTATCATGCATTGTCTTTTGTTTTGACACTTTTGTTTTTCTCAAAGTACATAGCATGCATTATCATATGACATCCAAAGACAACTCTAATATAGAACTAGATTTTGACCCGCACTTTCCAAGTACGGAAATTGTTTATAATTAAAAATTTATATAATTAGTTTTTATCTTTATTTAAAGTATATTTTGGTATAAAATCAGTAGTCTAAAATTTGTGGTGAAGATTATTTGCATTAGTTTTAGTTTCAGTTTTTTTTTTAGATTCGGTTTTAGATTTGGTTTTTGGTTTTTAGTTTTTAAGTTTCTATTTTTGAAAAGATGACAAAAGTTTAAAAAA
This sequence comes from Diplotaxis tenuifolia, assembly GCA_014822095.1. Classification (NCBI taxonomy): domain Eukaryota; kingdom Viridiplantae; phylum Streptophyta; class Magnoliopsida; order Brassicales; family Brassicaceae; genus Diplotaxis; species Diplotaxis tenuifolia. The sequence continues at coordinate 7,641 of JABAYD010002109.1, forward strand.
AATTGTAATATTTTATTTTGTAAATAAACAAAAACAAAAATATAACTCGTGTTTTTCAGCTTTTGGTTTTGGTTTTTAGTTTTAAATTTTTGTTTTGGTTTTGCTTTACATTTTGTTTTAAATCAGTAAATTATTTAAGAAAAATAAAATAATAAATTATTTAAAAATTACGGTTGAAATTTTTCAAAACAGAGTGATTGATTGTATATACACATAATTTATATTATTTTGGGACAGGTAGACCAAAATATGTGTCCTGGCGACATAGAGGATCTTGAATTCTGGAAAGCAGATCTCCAGGGTCTTGAGCTTTTCCAACTCGGTTGAGAAGCTTGGCCAATATAAAGAACTCCTGAGCATCGCTATCATCTCCTTACAATCTATCCCAAAGCTCTGACATGGCGAACCGCTGTGCTTCTAGCTCCGAGTGTAAAGTAAACTCCAGACAAATACAGTTGCGCAAATCCATAAATTGTATTTTTCTAGAGCTATCTTTCAAATCTTATCCGTAACCACTAAACTGAGCTGTCTCTATCCATGATGTATCTATCATATGTATATTTTCCAGACTAATGTGGTATGGATGGTTAATAATTAAAGTTCTTACATATTTTATTAAGTTGTTGGTCAACGATTTGTTGTATACGATTTAAGAGGCTACTGGGTCCCATTATATTTTGTGGAATACGGCAATTACGTGAGATATACCTTATGTTTATTAATAACTAATGTATTATATGTCAAAAATACATGAAGGTTACTTAAAGTAACAGTCCAATTAGACTATTTATAAGTAGATAAAAGTAGAACTCTGTTTTAATAGATTAGATTTAATTGCACTACATAATTTGTTATACTTTCGTTAATAACTATTTTTTTCAAGAAAAAAATATGCAAATACGATTGTGTTTTTGGTTCAAAATTGATTATCTATTATATTTGAAAATATAGATGGTACTAATAAAATCAAAATAAATTTGGGACAGGTAGACCAAAAAACTTCAAAAGATAAATGTTCTAAGACCCTTGAAATTTATGATTTATTGGTTCTAAAGCGAGAACAAAATACTAGGTGTTTTGTCCGTAAATGAGGGCATGATTATCTTACAAAAATATATTTTCTTTTTAGTATACAAAATTTAATTTTTAATTGATTAATATTTTAATTATGCATTTTCAATTTCCAATTTTTTATGATTGAAAATATAATTATGCTAATAACACAATACATATATAGGAATTATATTTTAATTATAGTTTTCATATATATAATATTATGTTGATTTTAATTATGTAAATATATTATTTAAAATTATTCTTTAAACGGGTTAGAGTCTCAGAAAAAAGGGATGCAGTCCATATAAAATTAAAAAACTTACGTTTTACTGTCAAGCACTATAAAATAAACTTATATAAAATGTAAACACGAGAAAATATACCTTTTCATAAAATTAATTTTCCTAACATTTGATTAGTTTAAATTTTAGCAAATCTTAAACATCAGTTTATTTGAGGATATAAAATTTAGCGAACAAAAATAGTTCAGTAACATTAATTTTCATATAAAAATAACTTAATTATTTATTAAGGATATAAACGACATTAACCGGACTAATTTTTAATATTAGAGCTCAAACATTAATTTAAAATCAGCATAATATGTTATTACTTATGTTTTCAAAAAGTTTAATGAAAAATCAAATTAATTATAAATTACAACACCCATGTATCAAAAATAGGTTTAAAAATATAATCAAATAAACGTTTTTATTTGATTTCTATTTAGTTATGATTTTTAATATTTTAATTTTAAATTTTATAACAGAAATATAATTTCAAGATAACAATATTATTGTCCTGAATTATTATATTTTCTAAAAGTAAAATATTATTAATATAAATTTGTTTTAGTTATATAATAAATTATATATAAAATTATTAGAAACATTACAACGCTCGCATATCAAAAATATTCTAAAAACTATAATCAAAATGTTTTGTTTGATTTCTACTTAGTTATCTTTTTTATATTTTAAATTTTATAATAAAAATTATAGTTTCAATATAACAACATAATACATAAGAATTATCATATTTTCTAAAATATATTATTAATAGAAAGTTTTTAGTTATATAATAAATTATATATAAATTATTAAAACATGACTTTAATCAAAATTACCTAAAATCATAAGAAAAATACATTAAATTATTTTATTTTTTTCAAAAAAAAATAATATTATTAATATAAATTCAGTTTTAAATATAATAAATTATATATAAAATTAATAAAAAATATGACAAATAATTAAAATTACCTAAATTCATGTAAAGTAGACAAATGAGTAAAGGAGCGAGTATATTCTTTGTTATATTTTTTTTTTTGAAAAAATTAATTTTTATATTTGTGTTTTTGTAATCATATTTGTGTCAACTAATATGTAGAAAGAAAAATGACTGATTATAATATTAAATATATTATTCAAATATTGAACATGATTGAAATCATGATTTTTTGGGTCTAACTCGGGTTTTGGGAGGGTTTATGGCTTTAAACCAAAACCAAATTGTTTCTAATTCAGTTTCTTTTCGGGTTTTATAAAAATAAGAAACTGATCCAAATCCGACAATACTCAAACCGATCCCATCCGAATTTTTTTTCTAAATGGATTTTAAATATCTCAATCTAAATAACCCAAAATATGAATAATCTCCATTGATTCGAACCGAAACCCAAATACCCATCAAAACATATCGTAATAACCTAAACATTTTCTAATTTCTTTAAATGCTATATATTGATCTAAATTTTATTTTTTTCAATAAAAACATTTTAATAAATTATATTTACATCAAATGATTGGTTAGTGTTATATCAAATAAGCATAACTAATATGAGGATAGCCTATTGACACTGCCATTCAGAACCTACTTATATAATTTAACTTTCTGCTTTTATTTTTTCTTAGCATAAATACATTAATGAAACATGTTAAATGATTGCAAGCTTTTTAAATCTCGTTTATGAAATCCCCCCACAAGCCATACTATTATGTTCATAGAGGGAATGTATTGAGATAATTAACGTTATGGTTCGAGTTGCTTCAAAAAGAAAACGTTATGGTTGCAGCATTTGATTTCACACGATTCAAATATATAATGTAACTGTGCTTTTCAAGTTGTATAGATGAGAGTAGTTGTAGGAATTTAGTTATTCAAACATTTAAAAAATTATGATCGAAAATATTTTGTTTGTATTTTAATTAGCTTTTTTAAGAATATTCCATGTGTCAAGATTTGATTGGCAAGATAATTTTTAGCTTTAGTATATAAGAGATATATGTATGTTTAAATAATCGTTTCGCATTTGTTTATATATATTCACTTTCACCTTTATTCCTTGCTTTTTCCTCTTCTACTTATCACAATATCCATGGTCCGAGTAGAACCGAAAATCTGAACATGAATTGACATGAAACCAAACTAAATATTTACAAATATCTAAATTGATCCAAAATTTTCTACCCATAAAGAACTGATCAGAATATATTTGTATCAAAAAAGAACCGGCTAAGTAGATTCAGATTCGAAAAAAAAAACAGGATAATCCAAAAGGAATCGATATACATCCGAGCTAAAAACATGAAAATTCTAAACAATAACTCCACATGTTATATTTTCTATATTTTAATTTTCATCGTGATTTTTTGCTTGCAATTTCATAATGTAATATGAAACTTTAAATGCCAAATGTCACATTTACGAAGATATCAGATGACTCTAAATCTCTTTTCTTATATATGCATATAGTTCAAATTTACGAAGATATCATATACATCTAGGAAAGTCTTTCTAATTTTATTTTATTTTTAAATTGTTTCTTAAAATGATATACACTATTTTGAAAATAAAAAACTTCTGAAATTATTTTTATAAATTTATTTCCCAAAAGCATATAATTTCAACAAAAATATTTTCGAAAATTTTACAAATAAAAGAAAATCAAAATTTTAGGATGATGCTCTCAAATAGCTATTTTAGTTTTTGTCATAAAAATAGCCATTAAAAATAAAATGACCATATTCCCTTTTTTATTTTTATTTTTTTCAAATTTGAAACTTACCCAAAACTTTACCCTTTAACTTTAAACCCTAAATCTATATTATTTTACCTGTGGTATAAATGCATATTTACCCTTTAATAAACATTCTATAGATAATTTTTCTGTTATTTTTTTTTTGAAAATAAACTAATAAAGTTATCCAAAGGAATTTTTTCAAATTTTTATGCAAATAATTATTTTATATACAAGTTAGACTTAAAAAGGTCTCCTGAAGCTCAGAAATAAGATTTAGAAAAGGTCTCCGGCAGCGCAGGTGGGTGGTGGTGTGCAGAAATAAGTAGACTTTTTGGGAGGAGTCTGGATCCTCAAGAATTAATCATGGATGCTGTTGAATACCAAAGGGAGCCGTCACTGTGTGATCGACTCTGTAACTACGATGTCTTCATCAGCTTCAGAGGAGAAGACACCCGCAAAACCTTCGTTAGCCACTTGGACAAAGCACTTTTTGACATGGGAATTGTTACCTTCAAAGACAACCGGAAGATTAAGGTTTTGAACGGTAACCAAGGAACGGGAACAAATAGTCAATTCCTTATCATTCCTTAAAAAAACCACCATTCACAAGGA
>JABAYD010002125.1:0-18723 GCA_014822095.1 Diplotaxis tenuifolia
TGAATAAAAACCCTAGGTCTAGCTCCGTTCTCTAAAGCTCCAAAACCCCTAAATTCTCATTAGTAGAATGATATTTCTGACTAATCCAATTTGTCACCTTATAATTATGTCTTTTTATTGTTAAATTCATAACCTAGTCTTTTGATAAATTATATTTAATTGGTTCCCTAGCTCCTCGTGATTCGATCCCTAAGTACTACAAGTGAACCTCTTATTTGAGAGAGTAACACTCATTAGGTTAATTTGAGTGATATCAGCATCTCTAGTACTGTCTGTAATTAATAAATCTAGAATGGCGCTAAAGAGTGGTTAGCTAATACGCAAAATTTTGAAAAATCATTATCTCCTTCTTAACTCGGTAAAACTCTTTTTTTTTAGAGCAAAGACTTTTATTAAGAATCATTAAATATAAATGATATTAGTATTGGCACTAGACTTCGCCTCTTTCCTGCTCCAGATAGTGTGAAGTGCGTCCACCACGACTCTTTGGAAGTCACCATGGACATGGATGGGGATGTAAGGGATCTGTGGGAAAGCGGGAAGAGGTGGTGCTGGAGGTGTAGGCGCGTACATAGCTGGTGCATAAGCGGGTCGGAGTCCTCCTTTACTTCACACTCTGATGGGCGCATGGTGCAAAAGGTTCTCGTCTGGTCAAAACTCATGGCGTAGAGGATAATTACAAAAGTCAGTAACGTCTTGTACTGGAAGATCAATGAGGCGCGGTCCTGCATCAGACACAAGGGAATAGAAACATCCTTCCCTTAGCCACTGACCGCTTGTCAAATGTGCCTCATCCAACTTCTTAATCTATGTCTCAACGGAAACTCCCTCCAAGCTGATCCCACAATACAGAAAGATCGATGTAAAAAGGCTCATGATAGTCTCTTTCTTCTTCTCAGTTCCCATGAAGGGCTTGGTTTTCAAGGTCATCAAGTGCTCAGAAAAAAAACGAGTGCCCATGTTAGGCTGCTGGTCACTCACGGGAGGCTGGACAATCTCCTCTAAAAGCTCCACCAGATCTCTAGTGGCCTTGTACAGCAAAGTGAACTCCTGCACTCTGAACTTGCTAGGCTCCATCTTACACAACAAAAGTAAGAGGGTTTTTGAAACAATAGACCTTGCAAAGCTGAGAAATGATGAGCATGTGTCTCATGCCTCAGATCAGGAAGCTAAAATCTGCCTCGTTTGCTCTCTTTTCCAGGGCATTCTTATAAAATTCGATTAGTTGACGGTCGGAGGGCCTAAATGTATAAACTTGTTATCCGGCATAGCTACTTTAATCCAATAATTCTTTACTTTTTGCACATTTACTGTGAATTCAGCTCTGTTACTGTCTATCAGAGTAATAGCTCTGTAAGGTTCCACTTCCTTAACTGTGAAAGGATCTGACCAACGAGATGGGAGCTTTCCAGGAAACTGTGTAAGTCGAGATTTGTACTGAAGCACTTGATCATCTGGTCTGAAGCGTCTGGAAATAATCTTTTTATCATGATAGGCTTTCGTCCTTTCCTTATACAACTTAGAGTTTTCATAGGCTGAATGTATTATTTCACCTAACTCGTTAGCTGATTGAGTCTCCTTTCGGTAGCTGGCTTAATGTCAAAATTCAGAAGTTTGGTTGCCCAAGTTTCCTTGTGCTCTAACTCAACTGGCAAATGACATGATATAACGTAGAGAAAATGACGGTGTTGTTCATAGTGGTGTTTTGAATGCAGTTTTGTAGGCCAAAAGTGCATTATCCAGTTTCCTAGACCAATCTTTTTCTAGAGGTTCCTATAGCCTTTTCCAAGATTTCTTTGATTTGTTGATGAGAGACTTTTAATTGTCCACTTGTTTGCGGATAGTAGGGTGTAGCTACTCTATGGTGCACTCCATTCTTTCGAAGACAGCCTTCGAAAACTTTGTTGATGAAATAGGAACCACCATTGCTTATGACTACTCGAGGCACTCCAAATCTAGGAACAATAATGCTCTTAAAGAACTTGTTCACTACCGCTGCGTCATTTGTTGGGGAAGCTACGGCTTCGACCCATTTGGATATATAATCCACCGCAACTAACATGTACTTATTTCCATATGATGAAGGAAATGGCACATAAAGTCTATCCCCCAACAATCAAAGACTTCTACTTGTAAAATGAATTGATGTTTCATTTCGTATCTTTTTGCTGATTTTTCCTTTGCTTTGGTGTCTCTCGCTTTGTGCTATATATTTGTGAGCGTCGCGAAACATTGTCGGCCACAAAAACCCTGCTTGAAGGACTTGATACCATTTTAAAGGTTGTGAAATTTCCAGCATATTCAGCTCCGGCTGAAAGTGGATAAAATTCATGGTATATCATATATTAAGGTATGCGTCGCCTGCAATACCTTGAACCTTGACCAAGATTCTTCCAGAGGAAGAAGTTTAAGTTAGGGGTGAACACTGTTGAAGGAAGTCTGAGAAATATACTTTGGTATGCCGATATAGTGAACTATTTAGCCGCTGTTATAGAACCAGAAGAACTCAAATGCTTTACAAAGAAAAAAAATCTTAAGCGAATCCAAGCGATATCACTGAGATGAGCCATATCTCTATGAACATTGCTTTTACGGGATATACATATGGTGCGTAGCTGAAACTGATATCCCAGACATTCTGTTTCAATGTAGTGTCGATCGGCGCTCATAACATAGCATCGATAGACGCTTGTACGGTAGCATCGATCGACGCTTGATCCGTGTTGGCATATGAATGCTAAAACACTGAACTTAGTCAATATATTAGACTCACAGTGAAAGATGGTTGTCTTTTTCATTAGATGTCGAGTTTCAGAAATCAATCCTTAGCATCTATAGATTAGAGTTCTAATAACCTAAATGAAACCCTAAGTCTAGCAACCGTCCTTCCATCAACTCTCGGTTACATAAGAACAACTACCTTGTTCACCCCTGAAATTTATTATATTTATTGTTTATTATTTATTATTTGTTTTATATTTTATTAGCCTAGCTTAATTATATAAATATTAGATCTAATTGGTTATGTAGCTCCTCATGGATTTGATCCCTAAGTACTACAACCAAACCTCTTATTTGAGATAGTAAAGTCACTCCTTAAGGTAATTTGAGTGATATCAAATTTGGCGTCGTTGCCGGGGAGCTTTGAATTTCATTAGATCTTATCAAGTTAGATTTAGTCTAGGTTATTTTATTTATTACAAAAAGCTAATAATTGTTTTTTTCTTCTATTTCAGATACATACAGCTAAGTACCAGAAAAAAATGAAAAGAGAATTTCTAAGTCCTTCAAAGAAGAAGCCGGTTGGTCTATGCACGATCCGTAAGTCTACGAGGGAAGAATAGATCGACACCCTCCAAGCAGCAGCGATCAACAGTGTACACCACAAATCAATCGAAACACAATCATGAGAATCGATCGATAACGCCCAGCTGGGAGTAGGTAAGTTTTCACTTACCACATATGTTAATGAGGAAGTAGTCAAAATTGAGCTAATAGGTCAAATAGGCAATGTAATTAGCCAAACTGAAAATAACAGGGGACCAAAATCCCTATTACAATCCATTTCACCTTGCATAAAGGTGAAGAAATAAAATTACACTTGCAAGACTCCTCAAACCTTACTCATCGCGATATTGTTCATCGCGATACTGTTGCTTCCCCATCGATCAACAATAATTATACTGTGTCGACCGATACCTTTCACCCGACATCGATTGACTATGTTCATACCGTGTCAACGGATACTGTTACACGAAGTCGGTTGACACTGTTCATCTTGGGTCGATCGACACTCGTGATAGAGCGACGATCGATAGTTTAAGTCGAACATCAATCGATACCAACCCGCAAGCAGAAGACATGATCGCGACACTTGTGGTGCAAAGGGATGAGGCTGGAGACGTGCATGACCCTAAAAGTCATATGTGAAATGCAGTAGGTCAGAAGATAGATGGACAAGGGGCTGCAACCCTTGAGCCATTTTCTGCTTTTGAGGATGTTGAGGTTCCTCAGAGAACAGTGGTGGATTGGATCAGAAATCGACCTCCAAAAATCCAGGGCCTTCAAATACACCATACACACTTCTCCCATGTGGGTCAGCACCCTGTTGTGGTCTTCCTCTTGAAGAATCTCTCGATAATATTGAGATACTAGAAGACTTTGTGTCTGGCATCCGGGAGAATGAAGCAACCAAAGACTACATCATCTGCAAGATGTTCAAATTTTCACTCTCTGGGAATGCTAAACATTGGTTGAGGCTTCTACTACAAGGATCTCTCACTACATGGGATGATGTCAGGGCTGCGTTTTTGATTGAATTCTTTGGTGATACACGGGATGAAGAAATAAAAGATAGAGATAGACATTCTCTCAGAGACCTACAGAAGCTTTCAAAAGCTCTTGAAAGAGGTTTAGGAGATACCGACGGGATTGCCTGCCCACATTATGGTTTTACGGAGATTCAGCTGTTGAAGAAGTTCTATAAGGGTATTAACGTGCAATATCAGTGTATACTGCATACTGCAAGCGAAGGAAACTTTGAGACAAGGACCCTAGAGGAAGCTAAGAGACTGATCGAAAACTTGGCGTATAGCAGCAGTGCTAAAAATCTTGATATACACAGGGTAAAATAAGATGTACAAGACAACAACAAGATCGTTGAGGCTGAGATTGGTTCGAAACATGAAGTCTTATTTGCGGAGCAAGCTATATACAAGGATGAGGAACAATGCAATATAGAAAAGATGTAATCTTTGATAGAGAAGTTCTAGAAATTTCAACAGAAGGTGACTGAATACTTGAATTTGAGGTTGGATTTTCTCTGCAAAGAGGTGAATGGGAAGATTAGAAACCTTAGATACCCATGTCAAGAAGCTGTACACCAAAGCCTCTCTGACCGCAGAAGTTGTGAGGAAGCGAGAAGCTCTGATCAAAGGGAAATTTGTGGAAAGTGAAAGACACCAGCTTGATGACATCTTAGATAATGAATTTGGGGAAGTACTTGAGCAGGATAAGCTGGAAAAATATGCTTTTCTAGTCGAAAGTTCTACGTCTGTAGGCAGCTCGGAATGGTGTCAAGTTACACCAACACCTGTGAATCGCTCGACATCATCATTTTAGCGTCGATCCACACCATCGGCCGAGTATTAATCGACACCACTTTTGGGATCTGACAAGACTGTTCGAATTCAGAGCCACTCCGACTTCACCGTTCGACACCCACATCCTCCCACCCTAGCTCTAGTTTCATCAAATGACGTCAATCGACTACAACATGGTAGCATCGATCGACAGGAGCAGCCGAGTACTGATCCACATCAAGATAGTTTCAACTTCGTGGATAACTCCAAGGCAAACTCAGCAGGCATAATCAAGAATTTTAAGGTGGAGATGGGGGATTGCACTATCCCTGTGGACTTTCATGCTATGGATATTAAATCAGGCAAGACAAATTCACTTCTCTTTGGAAGAGCCTTCATGGCTACAGTGGGAGCAGTTTGTGATCTTAAGAAGAACAAGATGTGCCTGACTAATGTTGATGAAACTGTCTTCTATGATCCTTTGGAAAAGAAGACCGATGAGAAATTTATTTCATGTATACATGTGTTTGAAGATCTAGCACTTAAAACAGATACATATCGGGAGCCTGCCCAACTAGCATTAGCATCGATCGACATTCAATCTTCAATATCGATTGACAGAAAGTCTTCAACACAGATCAAAAACAGGCACTCAATATCGATCGACAAAATCATCTCAGCATCAATCGACATAAACCCCAGTTACCAATTGACACATATTCCTGAAAGTTCGAGTTGTCCTCCGAATATTGCAGACTCAACACAGAAGAGTATAGATGAATCAAGTAGTGAGCGTACCTCAGATGTAGACAAAATATTATTGGAGTTAGAGGAAGTAGAAAAGCTTGAATATATGGTTTATGATAGGGAAGTCACTCTAGAAAACTTTTGGAGTTGGAAAAACGGCTTCAGCAGAAGCTTAATGATGAAGGGAACACTGTTAGAAAAGATCTGGACACTTTGCCAAAAGCTTGCATCGATCGACACCAACCTAATGGGATTGATCGATACTCACCCAACATCGTCGATCGTCACCCACCTGATGATATTGATCGACACCCAAAGATGGACGAGATTCCAGGATACACAATAGAATTGAAGCCAACTGAGGACAGAGAGTACAAGTATGGGGCATCACACCTAATTGTCCCTGAACATGTGAGACGACCTATCTGTGTAGAAGAAGCTGATGGGTTTCACAGAAGAGTGAAAAGGATACATTCTCCTGGGAATATTATGATTCCTTACGCAGTAATTGAAGTTGGTTTTCCTGTCCCACCAAATAGAGGTACGCATCTAGGTTCCTACAATAGGGTACTTGATGATCATATGTATGCAGTAGATTCTCAGAGAAGGTTGAGATGTAGAGCTGAAGTCGAGAAAGATCCAACATAAGCAGTATCGAACGACACCAACAAACTAGAATCGATCGACATTACAACTTCGACATCGATCAACATTACCACTACGACATCGGTCGACACCGGTTGTGTATATCAGAGCAGAAAAAGTTTGATGTGTGTAGAAATTGTTTTAAACATGACATCAACATGCAATCTAACGAGTCTAGGGGAAAGAAGAGGAGGAATTGGAAGAAGAGGAAAAGGATCAAGGGAGATCTTCAGTTATCATTGATTTCTCACTTCTCAGTTGGTGTCAGAAAATCTAAAGTGCACAGCAGATGCTTCTCACAACCATTTGCAAAGCTTCGAGCTCTCCTTATTTCTGTGATGATAAACAACGGAGAAGAGTCTAAGGAGGACACTTTCACACAAGAATGATAAATCTTCAGAGAGTAAACATTGGGACTTGTTTTGGAGCGAGTTTTCATTCTCATACTGAATCAGATATCTGCAGAAGTTAAGCTAATGGCTGAACATAAGCGTTGTGTGGGACACAATCCACTGCTATGTAAAGGAAATAGATACGAGGACAACAAGTTCTGCACCAACGTCGATAGACAACCACTTAACTATGTTAATTGATACTCACATCAGTGGGAAGTATATACTCGCACAACCTTATTATTATTGTCCTTATGATTTATTTTCCGACCAATCTTAGATTGTATAACACTTGTCACAGTGTTGTTTAAGTCTGGGGGAGGTTCTACTAATATTGTGTTTAAGTTAGCTATAAAAAAAGATCAGAGTAGAAAGATTGCCATTATATCAACCAACGAAGACACATCGATAACGATTGACACTACACCACCTGCGACGATCGATGCATCCATAGTCACATCGATCACTCTGGCTGATTTACACTGGGGACAATGTAATTTAAGTGAGCAAGAACACTAGTTTTTTTCTCATCACTCCGCCTGATTTACACTGGGGACAGTGTAATTTAAGTATGGGGAATGTTTTATTGACACATATTCCTGAAAGTTCGAGTTGTCCTCCGAACATTGCAGACTCGACACAGAAGAGTATAAATGAATCAAGCAGTGATCTTACCTCCGATGTATACAAAATATTATTGTAGTTAGAGGAAGGATAAAATCTTGAATATCTGGTTTATGATAGGGAAGTCACTCTAGAAGACTTTTTGGAGTTGGAAAAATGGCTTGAGCAGAAGCTTGATGATGAAGGGAACACTGTTAGAAAAGATCTGGACACTTTGTCAAAAGCTTGCATCGATCGACACCAACCTAATGGGTTTGATTGATACTCACCCAACATCGTCAATCGTCACCCACCTGATGATATTGATGGACACCCAAAGATGGACGAGATTCCAGGATACACAGTAGAATTGAAGCCGATTGAGGACAGAGAGTACAAGTCTGGGGCATCACACCTAGTTCTCCCTGAACATGTGAGACGACCTATCTGTGTAGAAAAAGCTGCTGGGATTCACAGAAGAGTGAAAAGGATACATTATCCTGGGAAGATTTTGATTCCTTGCGCAGTATTTGAAGTTGATTTTCCTATCCCCCCAGATAGAGGTAAGAATCTAGGTTCCTACAATGGGGTACTTGATGATCATATGTATGCAGTAGATTCTCAGAGAAGGTTGAGATGTAGAACTGAAGTCGAGAAAGATCCAACATAAGCAGTATTGAATGACACCAACAAACTGGACTCGATCGACATTACAACTTCGACATCGATCGACATTACCACTGCAACATCGGTCGACACCGAGCGTGTATAAGAGCAGAAAAAGTTTGATGTGTGTAGAATTTTTTTTTAACATGACATCACCACGCAATCATACGAGTCTAGGGGAAAGAAGAGGAGGAATTGGAAGAAGAGGAAAAGGATCAAGGGAGATCCTCAGTTATCACTGATTTCTCACTTCTCAGTTGGTGTCAGGAAATCTAGAAGTGCACAGCAGATGCTTCTCACAATCATTTGCAAAGCTTCGAGCTATCCTTATTGCTGGGATGATAAACAACAGAGAAGAGTCTATGGAGGAGACTTTCACACAAGAATGATAAAGCTTCAGAGAGTAAACATTGAGACATTTTTTGGAGCGAGTTTTCATTCTCATCCAGACTGAATCAGATACCTACAGAAGTTAAGCTAATGGCTTAACATAAGCATTGAGTGGGATGCAATCCACTGCTAGGTAAAGGAAATAGATACGAGGACGACAAGTTCTGCACCAACATCGATAGACAACAGGCCAGTGACGCTCAACAAAGCTTCACAAGTATAAATCACCACTTAACTATGTTAATTGATACTCACATCAATGGCAAGTATATACTCGTACAACCTTATTAATATTGTCCTTATGATTTATTTTCCGACCAATCTTAGACTGTATAACACTGGTCACGGTGTTGTTTAAGTTCGGGGGAGGTTCTACTAATATTGTGTTTAAGTTAGCTATAAAAAAAAAGATCAGAGTAGAAAGATATCCATTATATCGACCAACAAAGAAACATCGATAACGATTGAGACTACACCACCTGCGATGATCGATGCATCCATAGTCACATCGATCACTCTGGCGGATTTACATTGGGGGCAGTGTATTTTAAGTGAGCAGGAACACTAGTTTTTTTTTCATCACTCTGGCTGATTTATACTGGGGACAGTGTAATTTAAATATGAGGGAATGTTTTATTGATATTAAGTTTTTTTTAGTCTTATTAAATTATTTTGAAAATATTTTTTATTATTGAGTTCAAGAAGGAGAGTATGAACTTATTGATTTTTACTTGTTATCTAACCACTCTTTAGCACCATTCTAGATTTACTAATTACAGATAGTACTAAAGACGCTAAAGTGGATAACCATGTCAACTACCCATACTTTCTTAGATTGTTTGAAGGAACCAAAGCTGACCTTCAACACTAAAACTGACACAACCGCTTGTCTTAGGGCTTGAGATATACTGGACCGGATTCCTCCTCCAGGTTTGAATGGTACAAGTCTGTAAACTTTTGTTATCTTTCTGTCCTCCCTTCAACAACTAGAAAATAAAATATTGAAATGATTTCCTGAGATGCAGAGGGGTAGGTAAATTGCCTATGACCCCACTATTCTAATTCAAATGAAGGATCACACTTTGATGGAAGTGAGGGGTAGGTACATTACCGATGACTCCTTTATTCGCCCACAGCGTTGTTAAAAAGAAAAAAAAATAGAAAAAAGAAACCAATAAGATTAACAAGATGGAATGCATTAGCACCTATCTTTGGTCATTGGCATTAAGTTATAAAAAGATTCAGAAAATAGAGATATAGTGCGGAAAAAAAACCAGAATATGACTACATGTTTATTCAAATACCTGACGGGGTAAGAATCCAAGCTTCTTTTGATCGATGCTCCCAAGGTAAAGCCTACACATTTATTTTAATATCAGATATTTGTTGAATTTTTGGATAGATGAATTCGGATGCTAAGCTAGGATATGGTATAATGTGGTTTTGTGATTAGGATTTTTTAGATGTGTATTGCAATATTGAAGCGGTGGTTATTCCAAGTATTAAATCATGTGAGTCTCTGCTATTTTCAAACTTCTTTCAGAGAGACTGCCCGTCTGTTTTGCTTGAGGACAAGAAAAAAGGTAAGTTTGGGAGAGTTGATATACCATGGATTTTATCCACTTTCAGCCATGGTATATAAATGTTTTAAGATTTAATTATTTTATTTTGGAGTCTTGTTAGATTATTTACAGGTCCATGGATGATTTGGAAGAAAGTGGTGAATTAGGTGTCTTTAGAGCCTTTTGAGTGCAGAACTGCACAAATGCGTCAGATTTTTAGTTATGGATGGAGACCTACACACCTTTAGATTAAGCCCATATTTTTACACAAGATATAGCTTTGAGTTAGCTTTCCAATGCCACTGGTTGAGGTTAATCAGCATCTTGTAGTAGAAGTTATGCCTAATTTACTGACGAGTGGTCTGCCTGCCTCGCGAGAGAAGCTGTCGAGACGAGGAACTTATGTCGATCGATGCAGCACTCTTAATATCGATCAATATTAATCCCTGAAAGCGGACAAGAATATTTTATGACATACTAAAGCCCAGAAGCAATACAAAGTTACCAAAACACCCCTAGATGACCATAAACCATATTTATGTGTTTTCTAAGCCACTGTTGATGGCTACATTTTTTTTTTACATATTTTTATTCATTGTTCTTAGTTTTAGGAGAAAAAAAGAGGAACTCCATCAGAATCCTCCTGGAACTCCTTTGGTTTTTATATTTATTTATTCTATTTATCTATTCATATATGATTTCTGTGACAACTATCATGCATGAGTAGATCCACCTGCTAGGTTTAGGAATATCTACAGTTTTGAATATACTTCTGAATTATAGGATTGTTCGGATACTATAGATCTCTACACCAGGATAGCTTGTAATATTAGGATCTAGAACGGTTAAAAAAGCACGACAGTGTGACTAATTGCCTGTTCCTAGAATCATAGGACAATTGAGAAGTACAAGAGTGCAATCAATTAGCATTAACCGAGCCTTGTTGGATTAGGCACTTATGCGCATATTAGTGTTGGTCTAGAAATCTAGTTGAACATAATATAACCGATCGATAACGCTTGCCTAAGGCAGTGTCTAAAGACACTCCTAACATAGCATCGATCAAGGTGTGTACCATAGCATCGATCGACGCTCATACCATTGTATCGATTGACGCTCGATCTGTGTTGGCATACGAATGCTAAAACACTGAACTTAGTCAATAGATTAGACTCTCAGTGAAAGCTGGTTGTCTTTGGCAGTAGATATCGAGTTTTAGAATCAATCCTTAGCATTTATAGATTAGAGTTCTAATAACCTGAATGAAATCCTAAGTCTAGCAATGATTCTTCCATCAAACAATTCTCGGTTACATAAGAACAACTACCTTGTTCGCCCCTGCAATTTCTTATATTAATTGCTCTATTATTTATTATTTTTTATACTTTATTTGCCTAGCTTAATTATATAACTATTAGATGTAATTGGTTCCCTAGCTCCTCGTGGATTCAATCCCTAAGTACTACAACTGAACCTCATAATTTGAGAGAGTAAAATCACTCCTTGGGATAATTTGAGTGATACCAATATCGATAGTGAGTGAAACCAATATTGATAATGAGTGATACCAATATCGGTAGTGATCATATCCGTAAAAATTGACACCATGCATCTTTGGAAATTGGCGTGTGCATTGCAAAGACCAAATGACATCCTTTGATACGCAAATGTTTCATAAGGGCATGTAAAGGTGGTTTTTCCCTGATCGTCAAGGTGAATAGGGATTTGAAATATCCGGAATATCCATCGAGAAGGAAGTAATATTGGTGATTTTCCAATCTTTCCAACATATGATCAATGAAAGGTAAGGGAAAATGATTGTTTCTGGTTGCGGCATCTGGCTTCCTATAGTTGATACACATAAGATGTCCAGTAACAGCCCATGTAGGGATCAGCTCGTTTTTATCATTATTTACCACTGTAATACCTCCCCTTTTAGGTTCAAAATGTACATGTCTTACCGAGTTACTATCTGAAATTGGGTAAATGACTTCGGCATCTAGTTGTTTAATAATTTATTTCTTAACCACTTCTTTCAGATTCGGGTTTAGCCTTGTTTGATGTTCTATAGATGATTTGGATTCATCGTGTATATGAACTCGGTGCATGCACAGATCCGGTGATATACTGGGATTGTCATTGAGATAATACCCGAGGGATTTCCTATGATTGCGTAATTTGTTTAACAACAAGGTGAGTTCTCCATAGATAGGTTGGCATTGAGAATCACGGGGTATGAATTATTATAAAGGAAGGAATATTTGAGCTTAGCAGGTAGTTACTTTAATTCAACCCTGGGGGCTTTTTATGCGCTCAAATTGCCTAGAGAGGAAGGCTGTGGACACATGGCGTTTTGTAAATATCGATCGATATTAATTTCTGACTCGTTGTCGTCCTCGTCATCGATATTTGTGACTTCTAAACTTGCGTTCATCAATCATGTGTATTCATAGGTTCTGCTATCTATACTGAACATTTCATTTTCTGTGATAGTAAGCGTTTTTGCTTGTGGATCTTCTGAGCATAGGTCTTTAAAAGATTCTTTGGCCAACTCAGAGATGCCATCTACGTAGAAGGCTTGGTTATCGATTAAAGGGCGCTTTATTATCTTTCCCGTGTCCAAATTCATTAGAATATCGCCAATGTTCGAATATATTTAGCCTTCCTTGACGTCGATGAGTGCGCCAGCCGTGGCGAGGAATGGTGATATCACTCAAATCACCCTAAGGAGTGAATTACTCTCACAAATAAGAGGTTCAGCTGTAGTACGTAGGATCGAATCTACAGAGACTCTAGGATTATTGAATAGATTTCAGTGTTGAATTAAGGTTAGACTTAAAGGGTTTTAATAGTTTAAAAGAAGTAAATGAATAGGGTGAACAAGGAAGTTGTTCAGATATTTGTTGAGGATGTTTTCAATTGGTAAGGTAGCTAGATTCAGGTATTATCCTAGGTATGAAATATATGTAATTAGAATTGGACTTTTGGGTTTTAATTGTTGTTGAACTCAAACGGTTAAATGAACCAAGTAGGTTTCCGTTGTCTAGATCTTGGATCTCAACTTTCGTTTATCATCACGAGAAAGTGTCTATTGATCTATCTAGATGAACATTGATAGATACACCTTTCAAAATATTGATCACTGTGACGATAGTCGCATCGATCGATATTTCTTCCACCAAGCTTTGCGGTTAGATCAATGTTGTTCTCTAACTTACTAGATCAACTTTCGTATGAATCTAGTTAATTAGATCAACTAGTTTAAATCAGGTATTTGAGGGAAAGTATTTCTTAACTTAATTAATCCGTAGATCTAAATTAAGGGTGATCAATCCTAAACTTAGCATTAAACACTAAATTAAAGAACTAATTAAAGCACCCCAATAACAGTCTTATTGTCAACACATAATTCAGCCTTATGAGAAACATAAATCTAACAAATAAAAATTACTCAGACATATTCATAAGAGACAAGGTCATGATGGTATGAATAAAACTTATTTGAAATCAAGACACAATGTAAATAAGAGTAATAGAAGCAAAGGAGTTCAAGATATTCTCTGTTTTGTAGTCTCAGGTCTATCTCTCCGAAATCCTAAGCTCTTCTTCAATGGTAGTCAAAATTGCTCTTCTCCAAACTAGGTTTAGATGGTCTCTAAGGAAGTCTCTCTCTAAAGTAGTACAAAACCCTAATTATATAGCCTAACCGGCGACCAAGGATTAAGATAGTAATTAATGAAACTTTTGTAAACTTGAAATCTTCTGATTCGTCATTTAGTGTTGGATGAATTTTTTGTCGATCGACGGCAATACATGTGCATCGATCGTTAGTTATTCGTGCTTGTCGATCGACATGGCTCTTCAAGCATCGGTCGATTCTCCATCTTTGGTGAAGTTTTCTCAAAGTCCTCAAAACGTCCCAAAATCATCATTTTTTCCAGATAAGCACTTGAACCTGAAATTACTCTAAAAATCTCCAAATGCTTGTAAAGTACTTTGAAAACATATCTGAATCATAGTTGAAAACGGGCAAAATTCATGACATATCAACTCCCCCATACTTATTCTTTTGCTTGTCCTCAAGCAAAACAGACAAATATTTTCTCTGAGAGAGGTTTGAATCACAAAAATATTGCCCCAAACAAACAAATAGGGATTTACAAAAAAAAATTTAAACTTAGATTCATTGCCCCCAAAAATATTGCAACCACAATAGATAAAGGTTAACCTCAGAGATACTTCATATATCTTATCCTAGTTTAGCAACCTAATCCATTCTACAAGCAAATTAGCAAATACTAGCTTGACTCACCCCTCTACTAACCTCATTTATTACATAAATTAAAGTGTAGGCTTTACTTTGGGAATATCGATCGGAGGATACTTGGACTCTTACTCAAGCAGGTATTTGAGTAAACATATAGTCTCATTCTGGTTCCTTTTCTCCCTATATCTCTTTTCTCTGAATCTTAAAGCTCAATGCCAATGAACAGAGATAGGTGCACATGCATTCCACCTCGTTCATCTTATTGGTATTTCTGTCTTTTCTTTTGGACAAAAATGTAGGCGAATAATGGGATCACATGTAATTTACCTACCTCTCGCTTCCATCGATGTGTTATCATTCCTTTGACTTAGAATAGTGGGGTCCTCGGTAATGTACCTACCCCTCTGCCTCTCAGGAAATCATCTCAATCTTTTGTTTTTTAGATGTTGACAAGAGGAGAGAAGGAAACCAAAAATTTACAGACTTGTACCTTTCAGACCTGAAAGAGAAATCTGATCCAATGCATCTCAAGTCCCAAAGCAAGCAATTTAGTCAGATGAATGTTGGACGTCAGCTTCGGTTTCTTTCAAGCTTTCTGAGCAAGTGTGGCTTAACGGCAAGGTGATCCACTTTAGTATCTCTAGTGTACCCTGTTATTAACCATTCTAAGAATGGTGCCATAATGTGGTTAAATACTAAGAAAAATATAAAATGATCATAATCCCTTTCTTGACTTACATTTTTTTTTGAAAATAAAATTTATTGATAAAAATTATGAAAACACTATGTTAGTAACATCCACCCCCATACTTAAATTACAATGTCTCATTGTAACTTAGTCGAAGATTGGAGAATAAAGTAATAGGTAGAAATTGATATATTAAGTTAGTGTCTCATACCTTTCTATCTCTGGTGTCGATTGATATGGTCACATGTGTATCGTTGACGTCAACGAGACAGAAAAACTGCATCGGGTTGGAGGTGTCTAAATCAACGGTTTTGTCAGTGTTGTTAGTTCTGTTAGACAATCCAAACTCAAGTGATAAGCAGTGAAACAGTCTGAAAAACATAGAAGTCAAAAATATAAATCCTACAAATCCAAAAACATAAAAATAAATAGTTCATAAAGATGAGGGATAGAAGTGTGAGAACTAATCAGTGTCCTCATCGGTCGCATTGGGATCATCCAAGGAAGAACGTGGTGTTGGCGAGATGGTCCTGCAGCAAATGGTACTCTGGCCTGGACGCTCCTCCTGCTCGAACAAGGGGGCCTCGATACTCTAACCCAGATGGCACGGAGATCGTCCAAAACTATTCACTGGAATTCCCATGATTCTGTATCGGGGTAGCTGGTATGTCCAGAAAAGCGGGGTATGGAGCCTCTGGATCTCCCTGCGCAGCTCTAGGTCGTCTGAGTCCTGGAGGGTGGTGCAGTAAGTCTCTGGGGTCGCGGAGGAGGCGCTCGTCTGGCTGAAACCTGATCATGTCGATATCCTCAGCAAAATCCATGGTCTCTCCACGAGGTAGCTGCAGTAAACGCACTCTTCCCTCGCTCCTGAAACTCCAAAAACGACCATCTTTTAACCATCCCGCGTTGATCAGGTGATCCGCGTCTAGAACGAGGTGAGAGCGGTTAGCACTAGCGTCATCCAAACGAATGCCAAGATGCATGAAAATCGGTGTAAGCAAGCTCTCAACTGTCTCCTTCTTCTTGCAGCTGATCTTAAACGGTTTCATCTTCAGTCCCACTAAATGTTCAGCAAAGATGGCTCCTAGGTTAGGTGTAAATACCTCTCGCTCCTCATCAAACCTGCTCAGGTCAATCAAGCCACCCAATGCACAAAAGAGTAGTGTGAGGTTCTGCATCCTTACCTTGTTGGTCTCCATCTTTCACAACAAAGTGTTGGCAAGAGCTCACATGAAGTAGTGTAAGGTGGGATGACGGATGTCTGTCTGAGTGGATAAGCCGGAGTCCCAGTGACATGTGCCAATAAACTCCCAGAAAGCAGCTAGTCTGGGGAAATCAGGAACTATGTTGCTGGTCGCGGATGGGTCCTGGAATCCGTATATCTCGCAGAGTTCAGGAATAAAGATGCTATATATAGTTCCTCTGGCGAAGAAATACAGAGTACCATCACCCGCAACTGTCGATATTGGGTTGGCATATGTGAGCTGGGCTGTGGCCATGAATTGGCGAACGAGTGGGCCATGGTGCCAAAACCCATATGCTTTATCATCTCAAGCATGTCAGACGTAAGACCGAGATGCTGTGGAGTATCCTGATCGATGAATCAAGAGGGCACGATGGAGACGTCCAACCATGAGTTGTAGAACAGGCTATCCCATGTGTCTGTGAGCCTGCGGTTGATGCACTAGCGGCTTTTAACCGCTACGTCCGGATACTCGAAGTTTTCAAATGTAAGGATCGGAGTCTCGTCATCGCGAGGCCACGGATGCTTCTCGTTACCCAGATTATCTCAAAATCTTACCCAAACTAATGTTCTTGCTCACTTAGGATTTTAACCATATGCTACACTAGAAATTGAGAATTTCGAAATCATACCTTGTAGATTGGTGAAATGAGTGAATAAAACGGACAAACTATTGAAAAATGAGTTGATTAGGGTGAGAAAAGAAAGGATTTCGTCAAAAAACGAGAGAGAAAAGAGGTTGATGATTTCACTAGGGTTTAAGAGTTGTGGGGAGAAAACGGCGTGTGTCGACTTAAATGAGGTTTTCCTTCGATATCGTTGTGTTGACCAATGCAGCGATTGCTGCGTCGATCGATTTTTGCAAGTGTAAGCAACTATCCCAAAAGTTTATTATGACAAGAATTAATTATTAATTTAAAAAAAATTTAATTTTTGTTAAAAAAAAAATTTTTGAGATTAAAATGGGTTGCCTCCCATACATCGCTTATTTTGAGTCTTATAGCTTGACTGACGGAATTGATTACTCCGTGATTGGGGTATTTAGACGCAACGGTCTGCTGTTTGGTGGCTTGGCCTACTAATGCTTGATTTGTTGGTCATTCACTCTAAATTCTCCCCCTTTGTCATTTATTAGAGTGATGGCTCCGTAAGGTTTTACTTCCGTAACTGTAAAAGGGCCGGACCAACGAGATCGGAGTTTTCCGGGAAACAAAGTTAGCCGAGAATTATATAGGAGCCGGCTAGTATATATATCTTTCGGTACGAGGTTTGGAAAGGACCCATGAAATCAATCCCCCAGCAGTCAAATACTTCCACTTCTAAAATAAACTCTTGTTCCATTTCATGCCTTTTGCTGATTTTTAGTCGTCTTTGACACCTGTCGCATTGTGCAATATGTGCATGAACATCACGAAACACTGTCGGCCACCAAAGTCATGCCTGGAAGATTTTTCGAAATTGTTTTGAAAGTGGTGAAATGTCCGGCGTAATCGGATTCATGTCATTGGAAAATTATATCGAGGATTTCGGCTTCAGATACACAGTGTCTGTATATTCCATCGTAACAATGTTTGTAAAATAGGCTCGTCCCAGTGGTATCTTCTTACTTATCTCAGGAATTTCTTCCTCATATACCCTAAGTTCTTCTGGCTCGACATCAATAGCCAAATATTTGACTATGTCAGCATACCAAGGTCTATCGTTTAGGCTTCTGTTGATCGCATGCACACTTCAACTTGAACTCTCATCTCCCGAAGGATCGGGTTCAGACCGTAGCGTTCTAAAAGAAATGTTCACCTTAATATCTACAGTGATATTTATAGAAGGTTTGACGTGATCTCGATTAATGGTGTCGATCGTTATGACATTGGTTATGTCAAGCGATATGTCATCTCTAGAATCAATCGATGTGTTTTTTTACTGTATCGATTTATGTCTTTTCAGAGGCAAGAGCTATTTGGCCAACAAATGACTGGTCACACTACAAGAAAACACATGATTAACGAGGCCTCATTTCCTCGTAAAAGCACTATAACGAGGAATTAGCGACGTTCGTCGTAAATCATATTTCCTCGCTATTTCCTCGTAAAATAGCGAGGAAAGTATTTCGTCGTAAAGTGGACGAAAAGACTTCGTCGTAAAACGCTCGCAAAGATTTCGTCGTAAAGTCCTCGTTAATGCTTACTCGTAAATACCACGTAAAGTTTCCTCGTAAATACCACGTAAGTTTTCGTCGTAAATGACTCGTAAACATTTCGTCGTAAAAGACTCGTTAAATATTCGTCGTAAATACCTCGTTAATTTTCCTCGTACTTTCGACGTAAATATTCGTCGTTATTTTCACGCAAAGTTTCCACGTAATTTACTCGTTAACTAACTACGTATTTACTTCGATTTGTTATATATTTTCCAGAATTAAAATTATAATATAAAATAATT
>JABAYD010002127.1:0-15274 GCA_014822095.1 Diplotaxis tenuifolia
CGAATGATCTGAGCCAGCAACCTTGCAAGGGCTAAGTTGCATGTGGATAGGAGACAAACATGTGACCATCTCGTAGATGCATCAATCAGGATCATAAAGTAAAATGTCCCACAAGGTGGGTGTATATGTCCACATATATCCACTTGTATTCTTTCCAGAAAGTTTATCACTTCCTTATTCACTTTTGCTGGTGAAGGCCGGGTAATGAGTTTCCCTTGTGAATATGCTTCACATGTGAGATCTTTTGGGATAAATCATTTTGTTTTCAAATTGTGCTCATTTGAATTTATTATGAGTTTTCGCATCATCTTTGAACCGGGATGGCCGAGCCGGTTATGCCAAAGAGTGAATTGTTCCGTGGTCTCTTTATTCATCACGGTATTAGCTTCGACCAGGCTGGTATTGGCATAGTAAAGACCAGTCCCATACGCAGGTATAGTCTCTAAGACTCTTTTATTGCCTTGGGTGATTTCATAAATCTGGAGAAACTCTTTATTTCCTTCGTCCATTATTTCTATATGGAAATCATTCAACCTTATGTCTTTGAAACTCAACAGGCTTTTAGAACTTGGCGAGTACAATGCATCTTGAATTTCATGAGTACCCTTAGGAAATAATATATTTGCTTGGCCGTGGCCTTCTATAAGGCTGGCCGGGTTGGCCTCCTATGGTCGAGACATTTACGACCTTATGTGTAAGGTTTATAAAATATCGTTTTTCTCTTAAAATGGTGTGGCTGGTTCCACTGTCCACCACAAATATGTCCATTCCATCTTTCATCTTTACAAAACAAGAATCATAGAATTAAAATAGATGAAAGACTTATGTGATTCTTATAATAAAAAAACTATTCACTCATAATGCAGAGTTTAAAACAAATCAACCAAGAAAAACAAAACATGGAACACCAAATTAAAATCAAACATTGGACTTTCTATTTCAAGATGTCAGAAGTCTCATACTCCATGGGATCAACCTTTTCGGATTTTTCAGATTCCATATGATCATTTTGGGCGTAATACATATCTTCCTCATCTCCATCATACCCCCGGATCCTGGATCATATTCATGTGTGCTTGCGGATTCTTTTTCAAACTCTCAATGTAAAGATAAAACAAATGCTTAGGAGTCTGAAAATTCTTTGCTCAATGATTACCCATACCATATCTATGGCATAAGTCAGGTTTGTTTTGTGGTTTGAAGGACACACTTTGGCCACGGCCTCGACCACGACCAAAACCGGGTGGGTTCCAGCGGCCTCGTCCTCGCCCATGTGCCTTAAACATTCTACAACCTCGTCGTCGCCCATGTGCCTTAAACATTCTACAACCTCGTCCATAACTCTTTCCAAGGCTAGGGCCGGGTTGATTACTGTGTTGGACGAGATTACTTTCTCTCTTGGCCTCTACGGCCAGTTTAGATGGTTCAGATAATGGTGTTGTTCCGGGAGGTCTCGTCTCACTGTTCTTCATTAGTAATTCATTATTAGCCTAAGCCAATAATAGACAGGAGATCAAATCAGTATATGTGGTGAAACCTCTCTCTCGGTATTGTTGCTGCAACACCATCTTGGTTGCATTGAACGTAGAGAAGGTCTTTTCTAGTAGCATCCTTTCCGATACCACTTCACCACATAGTCTCATTATGGAGACGATTTTAAACAACCCAGAGTTGTATTAATCTACGGACTTATAGTCATGGAACCTGAGGTTCTTCCACTCATATTCGGCCTTTGGTAGCAACACCGTTTTCTGGTGGTCATATCTCTGTTGTAACGCAGTCCAAATTTCTAGTGGATTCTCAATCATACTGATTCTTTAGACTTTCATTCAGATGATGTCGGATCAAATATATCGCTCTATATCTATCTTTATCACTCAAATTTTTACCCCAGTGATCGTGTCCCCGAGGCCCTTTGATCTCAACATGATCCTTGTATGAAGTGCCCATTCCAGGTAGTTGTCACCAGAGAAATTTAGAACGACATAATCTAGGTTGCTAAATTTAGACATCTGATCAATCACTATCAATCAAAATTAGGGTTTACTATCTCGGCTTAATCAATTAAGTAAACTAGGGTTTTGGCAAAGCTACATCAACTAAGGTGCGAGTTCTACTAGGCCACACAGCCATATAATGCAATCAAAGCATACGGTTTAAACAATCAATATGCACGGATTCTATTAAGCTAGAAATTACATGTACAAGTGCATCAAGCCACACATCTATTGATTATAATGAAAACAAGGCCACACGGCCGCGGTTAGTACAATTTAGGTTTCATCCGATTTTAATCAATGTGAATTTAAAGGGTTTCAAGGCCTTTAGGACTTTTGATTCAAAAACATTCAATCTAACAATCCTATACCTCAATCATCAATCAAAAATCAAACAAACAATCGATCCAGTTTCATGAATTGGGAATTAGGGTTTATGCGCAACTGATTTTATATTTCCTATAATCCGGTTCTATATTCTCAATCAATCATCAAATCTATCTGATATCCTAAGATTAGATTTTAATTTCAACCTTAGATATTAGATTTCTATCATTAGGGATTACCTTTACTTGTAAGGATTAGGAAAATCGGACCACCAAAGAGGAAAGAGTACCTCGGCTCGATGTGAGGCGGTTGAGATTGCTTGGACGCGACGGCTGGATTAGAAAAAGGGAACCTTGGTCGTCTAGGGCTTTCACGGTTCTGGTCTTGGCTTAGAAAAGGAAAACTTGCGAGGATGGAGTTGGCAGCCGGCGAAGCTGATTTCTAGCTTAGGGTTTTAGGGCAATGCGTGCTGATAACGTGTTGTGGAATAATAGTTGTGAATGTGTAAAAGGTGTGTATTATTCATTCCCAAAGATCCATATATATATACAAGTATTTAGACCGTCATAAGATAAATGGAAATCCTAATCATAATAGGAAAAGAAAAACCAAGTACAATGGAAAAAAGGGAAATAGTCTAAACCGCGTAGGGCTTGGTCGGATGGGCCTAAGGCCTTGTCGACCACACTTGTTTCCTAACAATATTCACATTGAATTTACTATTTGTGTTTTATTTTATTTGAGAAATAGAATAGAAATATAAGTTTTCTCCCTCTCCCAATTTTTAGAAAAATGTTGAAAATATTTTCATATATCATAATCATTTTTCTTTTTTTTTTTCCTATTTTTTCTTCTCTTCTTCCTCTCCTTCTCATTTTTCTTTTGCTTCTTCACATTGTTTTGTACTATCTATTCCATCAATATAGTATAGTATACTATAGCAAATTGAATTGACAATCGTTCAAGCACATATAAAGAGAAACTTGTCCACTTCCGTGCTAAATTGTCACATCTTTTTCATAAATAGACTTATAGTTATATTTTTAGTTTTTTTCTACTATGTATATTTTACAAATTCACCTTTTTAACAGCTACTCCACTTATATAATTGAGATCCAAGAAGAAAAATGATTTGTTCGAATATTTATAACATAAAAATGATTAGTGTAGGTGTAAAATTCATTCTTACACAATATATATATATATATATATATGTGTGTGTGTGTGTCATATTAGAGTGTCTTATATAGATTGTGTGTGTTTTATTAAATTATACAATTATTTTTGATTGAAATTATTATTTAAAATTATATTTTATAGACATATTTTTTAAAAAATTATTTAGACAACAACAATAAAAAAATCAAAAAGATCTCTAGCAGTTTTATTAAGAAAGACCATTTAAAAAAATGAATTGGGGAATTTGGTTTTGGGAAGTTTGGCTTTGATTTTAAATTAGTAGACCTTTAAAAAGAGTAAAATTACAATGTTTTAGTTCTAGTGGCATTCTATTGTAAATTTTGAAAAACTTAAAGGATATTTCCTTGGAAATAATGAATGGCATAATTTATTTCGTTGTTCTTTTGTGGAGTATTTGTGTATGGTGCGATCGGATCATCGTTCTATTGTGGCCTCAGTCGAGGATAAGATTCTTAAATTTCAGAGGCAATTTCGATTTGATAAGAGATGTATTGGTGAAGATGGTTTAATGAATTCTATTTCAAAAGGGTGGACATGGAAGAATGAGTATGGAATAATGGGTATGGAAAGAACGGTACAGTAGATATAATTCAATCTTGTAGACATGAGATATCAATATGGAGGAAAAATAATCTTTCACATGGGAAGGAAAAAATTAATAATTTACAGAAGGCTCTTGAGGAAATCCAGAATGACTTCACGAAGTCTAATGAAGAGGTTTTAGCGGTCTCTAGGAAGTTGAAGGAAACATATATTCATGAAGAACAGTATTGGGAACAAAAAAGTTGAACAATATGGAATACTTGTGGGGATAGAAATACAAAATTTTATTATGCATTGACAAACAGAGGCGTACTCAAAACAGAATTATAGGGTTGTATAATGAGCATGATGTTTGAAAGAATTATGAATCTTAGATTGAGGAAGTGGTTGTTAAGTATTTTAATGATTTGTTCCATACTTCATCTCCAATGGAGTTTGAGGAGTTCCTAGAGGAAATTCCTCTGCGAATAACAGATAGACAAAATAGCAGACTAATGGCTAAAGCTACGGAAGATGAAGTAAGGTCAGCTCTTTTTATGATGCATCCGGAGAAATCTCCTGGACCTGATGGCATGACATCACTCCTTTACCAACAATTTCGGGCAGTTATAAAAGTGGATGTGGTAAATATGGTTAATGATTTTATCTCTACGGGGATCCTTGACTCAAGATTAAATATTACAAATATTTTTTTCTTATTCCTAAAACAGTAAGGTCAAATTGGATGACGGAGTTACGGCCTATTAGTTTATGTAATGTTGTCTATAAGATTATTTCCAAGGTATTGTGTCAGGGTTAAAGAGTTCACTACCAAAATTAATTTCGGAAACTCAATCGGTTTTTGTTTCGGGTAGGTTAATTTCTGATAATATTTTAATTGCTCAGGAAATGTTTCATGGGTTACGAAAAAATAATTCATGTAAGGAAATTTTTTTTGCAATCAAAACGGACATGAGTAAAGCATATGATAGAGTTGAATGGTCTTTTTTACAGCGGTAATTTTTAAAGATGGGGTTTTCTAAGCGGTTATTTTTAAAGATGGGTTTTTCTAAGGAATGGGTGACATTGGTGATGCAATGTATATCCTCCGTTCAATATTAAATGGTCAACCAAAAGGTCATATTATACCGGATAGAGGTTTACGGAAAAGAGATCATCTTTCTCCATATCTATTTATTTTATGCACAAAAGCCCTTACAGCGAATCTCTGGAGGGAGGAAAGGAAAAAAAAAATAACTGTTTTAAAGATAGCTAGGGGGAGTCCGACAATATCTCATTTACTTAACTAGGGTTTGTATCCTTGTGGTCATGAACTTGAGGGTAAAACACCCAATAAGGTGAAGCCACCGGAGTTCGAGTCCCGGCCACTAGGGAATTAACATTCCGGCATCGCCAGGGCTAGAGGATCGACATGTGGAAACACATGACTAGTCTAGACCACTTCTGTGGAGCCAGGATACCTATGTATAATTAAAAAAAAATAAATATCTCATTTACTGTTTGCATACGATAGTTTGTTTTTTTTGTAAGGCTACAATTGTGGAATGTGGGGTTATATTGAAACTAATTCAAAATTATGAAAAGGTTTCAGGGCAAAAGATAAACTTTGAAAAATCATCCATTCAATTTGGACATAAGGTTCCAGAGGCAACACGTACTGATATACATACTTTACTTGGTATTACACAGCTGGGCGGTATGGGCAACTACCTTGGTATTCCGGAAAGTTTAGGAGGATCGAAGATTCAGATTTTTGGATTTCTAAATGAAAGAATCAACAATACGGTGAATGGTTGGACAGTTCGTTTTCTCACTCGAGTGGGTAAGGAAGTTTTGATTAAATCAGTGGCTTCAGCAAAGCCAAAACATGTGATTTCATGTTTTAGACTTCCAAAAGGAGTAACTAAGAAAATTATGAGTATTCAATCACATTTTTGGTGGGGAGGGCATGGAAATAAAAAAATGGTATACAATGGCTTTCCTGGGACAAAGTGTGTATGCCAAAGGAGGAAGGTGGCCTTAGTTTTAGGGATATATATGATTTTAATACATATTTATTAGCGAAACAATTCTGGCGTTTGATTGATAAATCGAACTGTTTATTCTCAAGGGTTTTTAAAGGTAGATATTTTCGGAATTCACATCTGCTCTATGAGCACATATATTTGTCCTGTGGATGGAGGAGTTTATGTTCAGCTAGACCTCTGGTCAAAATATGGCTAATCAAAAGAGTGGGAAATGGACAGTCGATATCTGTATGGATTGACCCATGAATCCCCGCTCCTCGCCGAGGTCAACAACTCCAAAAACTCAGCTACAATTTTTAGATTCTTCTCTAATGGTGGATCATTTCATTGATCCCGCTACTCTGTCTTGGAAAATTGATTTACTTAATCAGTATTTTCATCCAGATGATATTGGAATTATTCGGGGCTTGGCAGTTAGTAGGACCCATCTACCAGATTCGTTCGGGTGGATGTTTACGGATTCAGGTAGGTATACGATTAAATCAGGTTTCATGGTAGATAATTTATTTCCAGAAAAAGCTCAGGGGTTGGCTACTTGTGGCCCAACGACTAAACCTCTGCAGGCTTTCTCTTGGAAATTAAAATGCTTTCCCAAATTGAAACATTTTATATGGTAAATTTTATTGGTACGCTACCGGTAGCGCAAAATCTTTGGAAGCGTGGGGTTGATTGTTATTTAAAGTGTAGTATGTGTGGGGCACGTGAAGAGTCTACTAATCATGTGCTTTTCGAGTGTCCACCAGCATTACAGACATGGGCTTTCTCTAAGATTCCGTCCGCACCGAAAGTTTTTCTCGCTACATATGTTTACTAATATGGATTATTTCTTTTGGAGACTGCCACAAGGTGAAGACTGCAGTTATTTTCCATGGTTATTGTGGTACATCTGGAAAAGTAGAAATGATAAAATTTATAAGAGCAAAACCGGGAACCCTTAGGAAATTTTAAGAATAACAGAAGTAGAAGGGGCCCTATGAAATGAAGCCCAGCTACAGTGAACTAATCAACAAGGCAATGGCAAAGTGGTACAACAGATAAACTTATGGGATGTGCGGGTTTGTTACATTGATGGCGCATGGTGTCAGGAGGATATCTATATCGATCAAGGTTGGATATGTAAAAAGGCATGATCGCAAGAGGTAATGATGAGAGCAATGAACTTGCACATGAGCCTTTCAGCTCTCTACGCTGAGTGTGAAGCCTTGATATGGCAATGGAATGCATGAAGACTCTCCAATTCTCCGAAGTAGTGTTCGCAACGAACTGTTCTCAATTGGTGTAGATGGTTTCATCATCAGAAGACTGGCCAGTTTCTCTACACACATGGATGAATTTCTACGCAGTAAGACTTTCTTCCCTGACTTCCGGATTTGACATATACCAAAAGCACAAAATCAAATGGCAGGGAAGCTTGCACGAGGTGCACGAAGGTCTCCTTCGGCTATTTTCTATGTCGATTCCACTCATCCGATTTGGCTATCTGAATCGATAGGCTTAGGTTCTTAGTTTTAGTATGATGTTGTGTAGAACCAATAAAAAATGAAAACTTTACGGAGTCTCATCTCTAATTTAAATAAGATAAACAAATATAACACATTTATTATCTTATTAAAAAAAAGAAATAAAGTATAAAACTAACATCTTGTAGTTTTTGTAAAACTTTAAAAAGTTTTGAAATGGAAAAAGAGCAAAAAATACTGACTGAATTGAATGCACACGTAATTCATCTTTGTTTAGGTATCATATTGCTGGAAGTAGGTGACAACCTAAAGACTACATACATATTTGAGAATTCGACAAAAGAAAACACAAACTTTACACGAATTGCCAAAAAAACCCTGTACTCGAGCCCGACAAAAAAAAAAACACTTTAATTTGTTGACTTTTTAATTTATGAGAAAATTACACCATAGGTCATTTTTCTAGTTCTTTATTACACCATGGGCCACTTTTGACTCCTCAGACACTTTTACACAAGCAACCATTTCTTCCTAACCAAATCAAGTTTCCTTTTCAAATATTATTTACTTCTTTTTTTTGGTTAAATTATTTAGTTAACTAAATTTAAAAAAGAGTAAAAAATACACAAATCCATAGAATCCCTTTTTTCGTCTCTCTTGGTTCCAAACAGATCTGGTTTCTTTCTCAATAAAAAAATAATTGAAAGTCACCGTCGGGATAACTCAGATCCGTACTCAAAAGTTCATGGCAGACACTCTCTCATAAGCTCCTTTATCTCTTCATCTCCTGCAAATACTTGTACTTTTCCTCTGTAAAGTTGAGTTTTTGTTTCCAAGTTTGCTTTTTCCCCTTGATTATGTCTTTTTTATTTGGTAACACAATCTCCTCTTCTCTTTTCACATCTCAACCACCTCGCAGTTTCATCAACACAGATTCAATTCTTATTTTTATAACACACTTCAAATTTCTATAATTGTTATGGGTTTTGAACAAGGGAGAAATGATTTCTTGATTTGATAAAACCGAGAGATGGACACAACATTTGGCAGTGACTAGGACTCCAAAAAGAGATGATCAGTTTTTTTTCCAGGTAATATCATCTTTTTTGGTTAACAAAGCCACAATTAGGGCTTTGGGTATCGAGAAATTTTCGGTCTTTAGGTGTTTTTGCTATTATAATGGAAACAAATTAGTAATGCTCTTTTTTGCTTTGTCGTGTTGATGTGGCTTGTGTAGGGGATACATGTGTTAGGAGGAAGTCTTGGGACAAGGATTGTAGAACCACAAGGACTGGTTTTCGATCACGCTGCCAGTTCTCCACTGTAGATGATTCTCGGTTTATACGTTATGTCGACACGTGGTTAGAGAAAGGACTTGTTAGAGAGTTAAAAGGTCCGAGCTTGAAGTTGGTGGTAGTTTCTCCTAGTGGCATGCGATCTCTAACTGATTCATTTACTATTAGGGGTTGTTGATGCAGCAAGAAAATGAGTCTTTTTGTTATTTTTTTGTGTGGTGAAGTAACTAATACTTGTTGATTTTGTTTGCAGATTCAATTGGTGAATGTGGTACGGCCTTGTTGGATTAGGAAGCTAGAGCCACTTAATGGAATGTGGCATTTGAGTGAGAACGGAACACCTCGTGATCAGTTTGATGTCATTGTCATTGCTCACAACGGTAATAACCCGTATTGATTGCTTCACCTCTCTCTCTCTCTCTCTCTCTCTCTCTCTCTCTCTCTGTAGCTTCAGATGTTTTGTTATACCTTCTTTTCATACAAAATGGTTCACCTTTTATTCAAGTAAATGTGCGAATCGTTTGCTTTCTGCATCAGGCTTGCCCCTTGTTGCTAAACAGATGAAGGTAGACATTATCTAATGCAACGATTTAACCTTTTCATTCCTGAAGGATCGCTTCCTAAACCAGTTTATACAGGGGAGCAGCTCTTCCAAAGAACACTCCTGCAGTTCTATGTATATTGATCCACAAGGCCGTGCTGGTATATGCGATGGCTGGAGAGGTCAAATAGTTCTCTTTTATGATGCCTAAATGCAATTATTGACACTATAATGATCAAATCTAGCTAAATCCCTAAAAATACTGCACATCACTTTTAATGATGCCTACCTAAATGCAATTCTGTGTCTTATTATAATTTAAATCGTATATTTGTATTTTTGTACAATGCACTCGTACATAATCACTTGTACAATACACAAATGTAACGGTGTACATATGAATTTTTGTAAAACAGTTATACACATATACAATAAAATATATATGTTCATCTTGATAATATTTCTATATGCAAATGGAACAAATAGTTTTTGTACACGTGTGCAATGAGGTTTGTGTATGTGATTTTCTAATTCATATGTTTGTACATATGTACACTTCTACATATGTGTACATAAACATAATGCACATGTATAACTAATTATAAATTTTAATTAGAAATGTCAACGTAATTTGTTTTACAAATAAATTCATTTATCTATTACAACTTTAAATGGTAAAATTAAGCTATATTTTGAATGTGTTTTTATTTTCATTAAAACCTCTCAAATGAGCGAAGAAATATATCAAAACTATGACATATTGTTTACATATAAAAAATTTGTCTCTACATTAATAGATACAAACATTTTGTGAAAATGATTTACATATGGACATTTTGGAAACATTGTGAAATCTTATTCTTTTATTGGTTTTTGTATATTATTTTTATTTAATCATATACTAAATTTACATAAATATTTGTAATTTTGGG
This sequence comes from Diplotaxis tenuifolia, assembly GCA_014822095.1. Classification (NCBI taxonomy): domain Eukaryota; kingdom Viridiplantae; phylum Streptophyta; class Magnoliopsida; order Brassicales; family Brassicaceae; genus Diplotaxis; species Diplotaxis tenuifolia. Next base: position 10,323 of record JABAYD010002127.1, read on the forward strand.
ACTAAAGTGTACAATCTAAAAATTTAGGTCGAAATTGAAGCGAAATATAAATGTTTAAAGAGTTTAGCGACCAATTAAAAAAAAATAAAAAAGTCCAGGAATCTGAAATGTGAATCTACGGTGACCTAAGATGTAAAAAAATAAAGTTGGACACAACTCCCTAGGTTTATGAAATACATCGGTTGTTCGCCGGTGGTGCATCGGAACGCCGACGGCAATAAGAATCCCACAGATGACAACGAGACGATCCTTGTACCACATCTCGATAAGTTTTACTCGAGGAGCAACGGAGATGAGGTCGATTGATTAGAGAGGAGGTGGTCCAGTATTTTACTCGACAAGCAACCTAGCTGCTTGTTGTCCGTTGGAGAAAAAAAGACATTGCAACAGAGGTGATTCAATGTTTTTGGCTGCAAGTGGTAGTAGATCAAACTCGTCACCTCTATAATATTTACAAGAGAAGAAGATGAATTATAGTGTTTGACAGTCAAAAAAATATTAAAAAAAGATAAATGGTCCTACTAATTATATTTAGATAGGATTTACTAGGTCCTACTAATTATATCTATGTACACATGGATAGTTTTTTTTTATGTACACATATACCTTCCAAACCTATGTGTTACTATGTACATTGTTTTTATTATATAGGATGTACACATGTGAAGAAGTACATGTGTACATATAACTATGTACACATAAATAATTTTTTAGAGTCCCTTATTCCAAACTATGTACACATAACTATGTACATAGATTATATCCATGGTAGACAATTACTTGTTTTCTGAATAAGATGACAAGATACTGTTTTTAGATTGTCTGATACAAGTCAAGTGATATTGTGGTATATATGTACACATGGATAGTTTTTTTTTTATGTACACATATATGTACACATTAAACAATGGCAAAATAGTCTTTTCATTTTCATCTTCTTCCCTAACCTATTTTTTTTTTTGTGCACATTCACCATTGTTTTTGTTGAACTTTCATCTGATTTAATCAATACTCTATGAAATTTATCATCTAAACGAAGAAACTTTCACTAAACTTTCGTTTTTGAACCAAAAACTATCAAATAATTAAGATTTTCTTATTTAACCATTTTTCCTGATTTTGGAAAAACTTAAGGACCATGGATTGACGAAAAGAACAAGGGATGCAATTATTTTCTGAAAATAAACTCTGATTCACCACATGATACTAATTGGTTTTATGAATCTAGTTCTTCTAAGAAAGGTCTTGAGGAATTGCATGACTAGTGACTTGTGGGTTTGCAATCGTTTGAAAAAAAAAATACATAACAAAATTTTAAAAGAAAATAAGAAAACAAACAAGAGAGAGAAAAATGGGTCCTACTAGTTTTTACTAGTTATGTTTTGGTTAGAAAGGAATGAAGTTAGTTAAGAAAAAGTCTCTTTGGAGCACATTGTGCCTTTTTGTGATATTAAAAACCAAAAAGTGACCTGCTTTGTTAATCTCTCTTAATTTATTAAGTAACTCAGGATTGACTGACCATATTAACATACCGTGAACCCACAGTTAAGACAGTTTTAACTAGACATTAAATGTTGGCTTTAAGTGAAACTACGTCGTTTTGAAATGAGAAGAAACAACGACGTTTTACATGATATGAAAATAAAAACAAGTAAACCCCTGGATTCGACTTAGGTTGGTTGGGTCAAATGGCAAGGTATTCTTTCACTAGGTTAGTGGCACTTTCAATAGAATTACTAACACATTTAATTTTAGGGAAATTTGTCAAATATGACTCATAACTTGATTTCAAATGAAAAGTAAACCCAAACTTGAATCAAATGCAGAATTAACTTAAAAGGCTATTGAAATTACGAACAGCCCCTTGTGAACAAACGGAAAAAAACCAATTTTTTTTACGTTTCTAACACCCGTAAGTAGTATGTCCAGACGACTCTACAGTAAGCCGCCTGTCCAGACGACTTTCCACTAAGTCATCCAAACGACTTACTTGAAAGTCGTCTAGTATAGTTATTCTTAAAAATAATTTAAAAAAATTGTAAAAAATATTTTGATAAGTGAAAAATTGAAATCATGTAATTAACATATGTTTTAAGAGATGTACAATTAAGATATAACAAAAGTTAATTGTTTTCAACATAGATGAGTGAAAGTAGTGAGTCATGATATTCATATGTTGTAGTATTGTATGCGTTCTTAAGGTTAGATTTTGGAAAGCATAAATGATTTTTTTGAAAAATTTAAAATTTACGTAAGTGTGTTTATTTCTATGTATAGGAAATACTATTTAAGTATAATTTGATTTTACAACGTGGTTAGTCGGTTGATTTAGTCAATTTAAATTTAGGGTATGAGATGACTTACTAGTAAGTCTTCTGGTGAATAGACGACTTACTAGTAAGTCGTCTGATGTACATTATCCAACAGACGACTTACTAGTAAGTCGTCCAAACCGGGCCGAACCTTTAATTTTACCAATGTATTTTTAAACCTAACCAGATTATTTACCGGACATATATAAGATGTTTTTTTTGTTCACTTTTTCACGAAATTCAGAAAACCCTATCTCAAAGGCGATTTCGAAGACGATTTCCGTCGATTCTCTGTAATCAATCGTTCTCACTGCCGGTTATCTATCCCACGTCGTTCTCACCATCGTTCTAACCGTCACTTCCTCTATTTCAGATCTGAGAGGAAACCCTAGCGCCTTTTCTCTGTACATCCTAGCGCCAGTAAGTTATATCTCTTATTGTCGAGTGATTAATAGAGGAAAAAATGAACATAAAACATTGTCTCTATCAATTTATATACTCGTTCTCACTGCGCTTTTTTTCACATCTATTTTTGCATATCTATAACAATTGTGTCAAAGGCGACTACTTGTTCTCAGAATTTTCAGGTCGACTTTAAAATGTTCTTTTAGAAGACTTTCCAGACGACTTAATTATAAGTCTTCTGGAAAGTCTTCTAGACTTATAATCAAAGCGTGATGAAAGCTGACTTCTGCGTGTCTGTTTTAGCTAATATGTGATGAAAGCTGACTTCTTTTGGGGTCCATACATGTTTATTTACACTTGCATGCTTCTTTTTCCGAGTACATGTTGTGGGTTTATTAAATCAGTCACATATTTGACTTATATTTGTGTTCTTTTGAATTAAAGTTGGAAACTTTGATGGATTTAGCTTGTGTTGTGATTTTTCTGTGAGTTCATGTGAATGAAAATTGAAAGCTTTGTTGGACTTAGCTTGTGTTGCGACTTCTCTGTGGATTCTTGTGAATGAAATTTTGAAGCTTTGCTAGATTTAACTTGTGTTGTGACTTCTCTGTGGGTTCTTGTGAATGAAAGTTGAAAGATTTGTTAGATTTAGTTTGTTTTGTTACTTCTCTGTGGTTGTCTTTGATTGTTTTGCATACAAAAAAATGGATATTCCAGAATTCCCCCATATGCTACATACATTAGGGGAAGAGCCACATCAAGAGTTAAAGGAGTCTAAGTTGGGAATTTTCATCAAGTTCAAAGAGCTGTGATTTGGTTGGGCTTCAAGGCTGGTTCCCTACATGCTCGGTTTCCAGCTGGACATAAAGAAGAAGTATGGGCTTTGGTGTTTTGTTGGTCCAGAACCTGTGGTTCTCACTGTTAGAGTTTGAAAACCTCACTGGTCTAAACTGCGAATACATCGAGGACCTTGAGAGACCGAACTTTGTTGTTACAAAGGAGTGGCTTCTTTCTGGGGGATGTTGAGAGTTCATGTCAACGCTGGGCCATCTACTGAGTAGATAATAGTAACATTAAGAAGATGCCAAGAGTGGTCTCGGGATGATCGCAAGCGGCTCGAGTTCTTTGCCATCTTCACTGGATACATTGAAGCGAGAAAGTATTCAACCCTTACACGGGTTAGTCTGGCAAGGCTAGTGATGGATTTAGAACGGTTTGAGAATTATCCATGGGGGAGAGTCATGTTTAAGGTGCTGATGGACTCTGTGAAGGGTAAAGATATTATGGGTTGTTACACCGTTGATGGGTAAGTTCTCCAAGTATGGGCGTACACAGCTATGCCGAAGTTTGGTGCTTTTATGGTGGTCCAAGACCAGACAGTCCGTCTCCACCGATATTGGCTTACGCGGATGGAAAAAGACGCAGATGTTTTAAAGAAGTTATCTGCAGACATGTATTTACTTCAATCCAAAAGACTTCGCAGAAAACTTATAGTTAAGGCGTCTGGAAAGTCTTCCAACTGGATGACATAGCAGAAGACTATTAATTAAGTCGTCTGAAAAGTCTTCCAGCTATATGACTTAGTAGAAAATTTGTAACTAAATCGTCTAGGAAGAATTTCCAGACGATTTAATTATAAGTCGTCTGCTAAGTCGTCCAGCTGGAAAACTTTCCAGATGACTTAACTAAGTGACTTTTCTCATGAGGATCCGGTCGCGGAGAACATTATTAAAGTCATGTTTAATCATAGACCGTGGAAGTAGACCTTGGCTTGCTGGGAAGTCACCGGTACTTGGGTCAATAAAAAGCCGGCGGTTGTGAGTCCAGCGAAGAAAGAGATAGTGTTGGTAAAGGAAGACAGTTCAAGACCTTTGAAGAAAGCTCGTATAGAGGCTCGTAAAGAGCCTAGTGAAGAGGTTAGTGAAGAGGTTCCTACCGAGGCACGTTCAGAGGTGACTACGCCTGTTGCTGGGATGACCAAAGAGGAGATTAAAAGTATGTTCAAGGACATACTTGATGGCATGAGTCAAGGGTTTGGGACGTTGATATACCATGATTTTGACCCACTTTTGGTCATGATATTTATATGATTTTACTATATAAACCTATGTTTTGGAGTCTATTAGGTATGTTTTCAGGTTCAGGAGCATTTTGGAGTAAAGTGATGATTTAGGTGCCCTTTTGGAGCTTAAAGGAGAGTTTCCCGAGATGACTATGAAGATCAGACAAGAAGTT
>JABAYD010002129.1:986-16134 GCA_014822095.1 Diplotaxis tenuifolia
ACTTCTCTATCCACAGATGCTCACCTGTTGATGAGAGAAGGCCTTGGAGGGTTTTGATGATGTTAGATGAAAGGAGGGCGGAGATGTTGGGAGGGTATGTGGATAGGTTGAGGATCGCGTGGAGTGCGTCGAGCTTGCACTGGCTTTCGGCTTCTCCTTGAAGGATATTGACAAGGAAAGGAACTGCTTGGCTTGAACCTATCACCGGCTTGGCTTCTTCAAGACAGGATAGATTCAGGTAAAGCGCAGTCGCTGAACCTTGGGACTCAGAAGAAGAGATCATTTTCTCCAGCAGTGGAATTACTCCAGAAGTTAACATCAATTCCTTGTTCCTGCCGACCATGAAACAGAAGAACACAACACAAAATGAGAAGGACAATATGTTATTGTCAATGTTCAAGAAATTGGTAAGTAGTAACTAAGCTCTTCATAGAGGACTAACAACTAGGCGGATTATTCGGAGCCTAGGGTGGGTCTAAAATTATTTTATTTACTTCACAAAAATTACATATACTTACAAAAGTTACACAAACTGTGAATTTGTACTAACATTCTAGTTTAATTTAACAGATATAGACAAATTAAGATCGATTTAGACCAGGTTAGATCGATCTAAACTAATTTTAACCAATTTAAAACTGTATAAACTGATTTGAGTTGCATAAATTGGATTTTTTTTAAAAGACGTTTCAGCCATGGTCAGTTTTTCGCCGCCTAAACCGATTTTTAGAACATTGATTATTGTCAATGTTCTAAAAATCGGTCTAGGAGGTACCTAGGCACCCGCCTAGGCGGCAACTCCCCTCTTACCGAAGCGATTTTTTTAAAATCCGATTTATACGACTCAGTTCGGTTTAAACTATTTTAAATCGGTTTAAATTGTTCTAAAACAGTTATAATCGAATTAAATTAGTATAAATCTGTTAAATTGAGTAAAAAGTTTAGTAAAAATTTACAAAATTGTGTAATTTATTTTATTTTGTATATTTAATTTTGATAATTTATTAAAATAAAATTAGAATTAAACAAAAAAACTAAAATACCTTATATAAAAGTAAATATATATCAAACAAACCAACTCGTTAACGCCTAGGTCCCGAATAATCCGACTAGGTGCTAATCTTCTATAGAAGATCTAGCTACCGCCTAGCGATTTTTAGAACATTGATTATTGTTATTACAGACATGAACATGAGGGACAAACCTGTTATTGTTGACGGCTAAGTTAAACAAAGCCATAGCTCCTCTTTCCTGCGCTGCCACATTATTCTCACCTACAGCCGATCCTAAGAACCGCAACAAAGCTTCAACAAACCCATTTGCTCCCATGAAGATCCTAGCCTCTTCATCATCCTTCAGCAACAGCCTAATCTTTTCCACAACCTTTCCCTTTTTATCCATATCCTCCTCTCCGTTCAACACAGCCAATAAATCTTGATACCTCTCAAGTACATTTACATCAGAATCCTCCTTATCATCATCATCATCATCGTCATCATCAGACACTAAACTTTCTTCTGTAGTACCATTCTCCTCCAAAGGAACAATCTGTATGCCCTTTGAGCTTATACTGTTTACTGACTTTGAATTGGTGGAGTCTGAGTCAGAAAGAGCTAGTCTCCAGTAATCTTGGTCCTGAGACTCCGGCGGTCCGGTCGGGATTTGAGTTCCGTTCTGTTCACACCAGCTTGCAATAAGACCTTTAACACAGTTATTAGGAGTTAATGACAGATGTGGGAGCTGCTGTTGTGTCTTTGGACAAGTGTTGTGCCCATCACTAAACCATTTCTCAATACAGACACGTTCATAAGTCTGTCCTGATGCAATAATGACAGGATCACACATAAGCTGCAATGAAATAGGACATCTCAGCTCTTCAGGTGGGATAGGTATCTGTCCTGATCTCGGACTGTTGATGGCCGGCTTGAAGTTCATAGAACCGAACCTAGACAGCTGGCGACCAAACGCATTAACACTCCCGTTGTCTTCGTTACAAACAGTGGGAGAACATGGTGCTGAGCCCTGAGAGTCACCACTCTCATCCATGATCTCACTTCTGAATAGCTTTGAGCATCTTCTCATGAGATGCAAAAGATAAGCCACGATTGATTCCTTGCGCTTGTCTTCCTCTGCTCGTGCCCTGTCGATGAGCTTCTTGAGCGCTCGTCGCTCCGCTAGAGCCACTCTAGAGGATGTGATGCTGAGTCTTGTAGCTGCCTTGTGGAAAATCTCAAGCTCTGTGTTGTCATTAGAGTTGTCAGTTTTTTTGCCTTGTTGGAGCAGTGCAATGATCTGATCACCAACTTCTTTCTCTGATGGATCAAGCAAGAACCTAGTGTTCTCTAGTTCACCAACAATTTCCAAAATCTGAAAGTCATAAAAAAAAAATCAGTAACTCTGAAGAAGAACATTATTATTATCAAAGCAACAAGACGTGGTCACGTGGACTTGTCTCAATCATTATAATGAACGAAATGTGCAGTGAACTAAATTAAAATAATACCTGAGACCCAATAGAGCTAGGAACAATGTCTTCAACACGTTTAAGACTGTTGATGAGAGCAACTTTGGCTTTCTCAAATTTTAAAAGGACAGCATCTCCTGTAATGGCCTGTTTTGATTGGTAGAATGAAAATAAATATATTAAAGAAACCAAAAACACACACAAAAGAGAAAGCGTCTAAAGAGCGAGAGAGAAGGAATAAAACGAACCAAGTAAAGTTTGCTAGACTCAGAACAGTGCTGAAGAATATTCTTTGCCTTCTCAAGTGCAATATGTAAAGAGCACAAGGCTTGAATCCCTGATTTACTCCGAGGTCTTGCTCCTTCCAAGGATGGGAAGATTGAGAGTACCTTGCAGAGAACTCCTGATAGTTCCTTACACATATCTCCATGTAACTGGTTTCATTAAACATACACACCAATCAAATAACAAAGAACATACATCTAAGATAACTCAATTACTATTGTAACATGGAAACAACAAAAGTAAAATCAAAAACATTTGATTAGGGAAAAGGAACCTTGGCATCGCTAGCAGCGAAGAGATTCTCCTCGAGCTCTGTCACATCCATGATCAACCCTCACCTGATAACTCTGAAAAATTCCCAGAAACAAAAATGAATCAATACCAATAAACACAAATATACATCATTAAATCATTATTATCTAATTAAATCTCTTGCCTTTCTTTTTCTGAATTAAAAAAACATTAACTGAATAAAAAACCAAAACTAGAATGATAAAAATTGATTACCTTGGCTCTAAGGAAGAATCTTAACCCGGAAAAATATTTATTAAAAAAAAGGAGAAATTACTCAGACAACGATTCTGAAAATTGAAATAAACGATAGAACACAAGGGAAACAAAAAAAGATGGGGCTTAAGAGTAAAACTATCTCTGCTCCACAAAAACCGGAAAAATCAACAAAAAAACGATTAATAGAAACGCGAATTATCTAAAAATAAAATTAAAGCTGCGAAGAACACGTGTGGAACCAGCAACAACATCAATTAACAACCAAACAAAAAAAATAAAAGAACCGAAGAAACAGAACATACCGAGACTGTAAGACCGAACTTCATAAAGGAAATTAAACAATCGAAGAGAGGGGAATTAGGGTTTCTGTTCTTAGCATCGATCCATGGTAACAGGATTGAATGAAATAGAGAGAGAAGGGGAGACGATATGCGAGTGGTAGTACTTTTAAAACCTATTGTGTGTAATTTTTAAAAAGTTCGGAACGGCATTACCGTGACATATAATTAATATTTTAATTGACTAATGAACGGTTTCTTTCTATAAAATATATTATATTTAACCTTTTTTTATTTTTTATTTCTTGTTTTAGGAAGTTTTCTCCATGACATGACATGGTGTTGTTAAGTCTAGTTGACATAAATTTGTTTAGTAAATTTTGTTTTTATGGCAACTCCTGCTTTCTGCTTAAAAGTTTTGTTTTATGGTTAGTGGGATTATTAACTTTTCGAAGAGTTTAGAGTTTGTGGTTAACCTCTTTTGGATGGGGCTTAGACAATGTTTCTGGTTGCAAATAGTGCGGACGTTTTTGGCGTATTTCATCAGAAAGTTAGTGGAAAACTATACAAATTGTCGTTTAAATTATGTTATCTCACTTGTACATTTTTTTAGCATCTCTTTTCTCTGACACTCCACCAAATCAAACAAATAGTATTTCTTATTCTTTGCTTCTTCGCACTTATCTCTTTTCTCTTTGCGTTCTTTTTTCCCACTTATAGAACGCATTCATTTAAAAAAAAAAAACTCAAAGTCTTACAAATTTGAATGTTCAATAAAATAAATATCTCAAAAGACAATCAAGTAGTTGATATAGATTCAAAACTTTATTTTACATAAAAATGTTTATACTTTTATAAAGGTTGTTAGAACATCACCAACGGTGATATCTACACTAATATCTCATTTAAAAAAAAAAAAAAACAAATAGAAAAGATAAACCTAAAAAAATTTCAGATTGGACAATATCACAACATATATAATAAATATGAGACCACATGTCTCTTTTTGATTGATGACCTTTTATGTAAAATAAACAAAATTAAATAAATAACTAAATTTAAATATTTTTTTTAAAAATAATGTTAATGTTGAGAATTCCAAATAAGCATATCCAGCATTGGTCATGCTCTTGATTTTAAGCTTCTCGAGAGTGCTACATCAAGGTAGAAAGAGCTCAACTTCCTTGAAGCATTTTCTTTGAAATGGGAAACTGATTGCCAAAAAATGTTGTATTTATAAAAAAAACTGACTGAATCAACTGGAGGATCTGCCATTGAAAGGTCGCGAGCTGTCCACAAGCAAATTTGTTGACTTATCTTATTAAAAAGCGGTTGGTAGTTATTCATGCGCTTTGCTAGAAGAGGCAATCCCAAACCATACCGCAATGTTCCCAAGGCAAAATGATAATGCTCCTCCATCTGCTGCCTCAGTGCATTCCTAATTTTTACATAGTAGATTGTTGATTTCTCTATGTTGTTTTTAGGCCTACAATCTTAGCAAATCTGTCAAAAACTGCAATGACATTCTCAATCAATAGGATTTTAAATATAACTGGTATGTATATTTATTAACTTCTTTCCTGAATGTGTTTGTTATCTTTTAAATTGAGTTTTATATGTATAAAAAATGTAAAAAGTAACACAGCTTAAACATTTACATCTACCACTATATAAAAATGACTACACGCTAAGAAAAATTGAAACCCAATTAAAGATATTTGCGACCAAAATCTACAATAGAAACTCTATTAATCAATATTTGATAAATTAAGAAACCAATAATTTAATAATTTTCTCTGATTCTGAGTTGGGATTCAAAATATAACACAAATTAATAAGATAATAAGATAGTAATTTTTAGACAATCTAATGTAAATACGTGGTCTCATAAAATTATAAATGAATAATTTATATATATGAACATTTTATACAGTACAAATAAATTAGATTATTTGTTTTCTATTTATAATAAAAATTATTTTTATATTTTTTAATATTTACTCTATTTTGATTAGATTTAGTAAACTTATATCTAAAACCATATTTAAATTTTAGGAAACATATTTTATATACCCCAAATAATATAAAATAGTATAACTAATATGAATAATATTTTTTTTAAAATAATTAATATATACACTAAAATCAAATATTTTATAAATTAATAAGTTATTATAATACCAACATTATTAATTTGTAGAGTTTTTATTGTAGTTAGTTTTTAATTTAATCATTGAACTGCAGTTAAGAAAACTAAAGTACGTAGTTAAAAATGGTTCAATCGATCAAACAATTTTGAACCATGAACCACAAAAAAATTTAATCGGTTTAGCCTGGTTCCATTATCGAAAAGAAAACAGAAGCGAGTAAAATAATCCACCGATAAAATCCCTAAAACCCTAAAAAGCTTTCAAATCAAAACACTCAACTTTGTAGCAGCAGCAGAGAACCAAAGAAACATCCAGAGAGGAGGAGAAAGCCATGAGCATCATCGCAGGCTCCTACGAGAGATTCATCTGGGGCTTCAAGCTCAAACCCACAAAACACGACTCCGAGACCCAAACCCTAACCCTAACCCCTCTCTTCTCCTACCCTTCCCACATCTCCTCCATCACCACCGTCGCTTGCTCCGGCCCCGCCGCCGCCTCCGGCGGCTCCGACGACACAATCCACCTCTACGACCTCCCTTCCGCCTCCTCCCTCGGCTCCCTCCTCGACCACAACCACACCGCCTCCATCACGGCCCTCTCCTTCTACACCCCTTCCTCCCTCTCCTTCCCTCGCAACCTCATCTCCGCCGCCGCCGACGGCTCCGTCGCCATCTTCGACACCGACCCTTTTGTCCTCCTCAAGTCCTTTCGTCCTCACAAGAAGGGGGTTAACGATCTCGCTATACATCCTTCGGGGAAGTTGGCCTTGGCTGTGTACCGTGACGAGTGCTTTGCGATGTTGAATCTTGTGAGAGGGAAGAGGAGCTTTTGTTGTAGGTTGGGGCATGAGGCGAGTCTTGTGAAGTTTGATACGAGTGGGGAGAGGTTTTTCATGGTGGTTAGTGATAAAGTTGGGGTTCATCAGAGTGAGGATGCTAAGCTTCTTGTTGAGCTTGATAATGGTAGTCGCAAGCGTATTCTCTGTGCTTCTCCTGGAGATGTAAGATTTTTCTCTTACTTATCTCTATGTCTCTTTATTGACTTGTGTCTGAGAATTTTTACATGTCTAAACTCTAAAGTAAGTAACTTTGAGGTTCTTAGTAGAAAAAGATATCATTTTTGTGTGTCTTGTTGCTGCTCTTTGCTTCTTTATCTCTCTGTCTGTATATTAAGTTATTAACTTGTCTTCTTGAACTTGTGTCTGAGAATCAATTGTATATGTCTAAAGGATATAACTTTGAGATTCTTAGCAGAAATGATCTCATTTTTGTGTCTTAGTGCTGCTCTTTTGCTTCTCTATGTTTGTATATTAGCTTGTCTTCTTGAACTTATGTCTGAGAATTAGTTGTATATGTCTAAAGTATGTAAGTAACTTTGAGATTCTTGTCTGAAAAAATCTCATTTTTGTGTCTTAGTGCTGCTTTTTACTTTTTTTTTTTTAATCTCTTTGTCTGTATATTAACTTGTATTCTTCAACTTGTGTCTGAGAATCAGTTTTATATGTCTAAAGCAAGTTACTTTAAGATTCTTGTCTGAAAAAAATTCTCATTTTTTGTGTGTTTTGATGCTACATTAGTATGGTTTTAGAGCTCCTCTGTTGCCAATAATGTAATTTGCAAAAAGAGCTCACCTTCCATCGAAAAGAGTTTTATTTGATGATTGTTACACTAATTGTCTACCTTTCAGAGTGGAACTTTTGTTTTAGTTTTTATGTTGATGTAATTTATACCCTGGCTAAAATTGTTTGTTTAATATGAAACAGAGTGGAACTCTGTTTACAGCTGGTGAGGATCGGGCCATAACAGCTTGGGACACAAATAGTGGGAAGCTTGCTTATTCCATACAAGATGCTCACCCAGCTCGTATCAAAGGAGTTGTGACGCTTACCAGGAATGACAACGAAGGTGCATCAGAAGATCCGTACTTGGTTGCTTCTGCATCTTCTGATGGGATCATACGTGTTTGGGACATGCGTATGGCGGCTAAAGAGAATATAAAACCATTAGCCGAGACAAATACTAAATCAAGGCTTACATGTCTTGCCGGGTCAGCTCTTAAATGTGAGTCAGAATACATGTTGCTATTATTAATACATAGAAATAAACTTGTAACATATGATTCTGTGATAAAAAAATATATATATATATGTTTCTTGACCTTTCTCTGTTTTATTCAGCTATGAGACGGCCACAGATTGGAAATCAAAAAGCTCAGAAGGTAGAAGAAGGGGCGAACTCACCATGAGAGCTGACAGTTTTCTGATACAAGTTTTGGTTAGAATCTTTTTAAAAAATTATGATTTCACTTATGTTCTTGTCGAAATACAATTAAACAAGTTTGTTAAACCCTCTATTTGTGAAAGAAAACTGTTCTTACTAGATGACACTTTTATGTTGTTTAGGTTATTTTTATCATTTAAGTTTGCTAAACATGGTCTTTTACTGTACGCTTTTAAAATCAATGAAAAGTTTGGTAAAAAACCTTACACCTATATTACTATTTAGGCTATAACTTTTTCAAAATTTATCTTTTAAATATCCAAATTTGTTTTTATCTATTTTAATATTTTAAGAGTTCAATATTTTTAAAAAAATTATAATCACAATACTATAAAAAAAATTCTAAATTTTAAATATTTAAAAGATAATTTCTGAAAAAGTTATATTTTAGTTTTCTTACATATGTATGTATGAGTTTAGATTTCAGTTTTAAATTTATTAAACAAAGTAATAGAGTTAATTTGATAACCATGAAGTGAACCAAAGATTTTCTAGGCCCAAAAACTAACCACTAATCATTAAATTATATATTTTTCTTAATTTAAATATTTAAAAACTAGTTTATGAGAAAGTCATATTTAGTTTTCTTACATATGTATGAGTTTAGACTTCAGTTTTAATTTTTATGAAATAATGTAAAAGAGTTAATTTGAGATGTGAATTTATTCATATTTAGATTTGTGAAGAATAACTTTAATACAAATTGCAAAAACATATTTGTAGTTAATAAATTAATTAACGAACTAACACGGTAAGGCAATATCACAATTTTCAAATAGAAGTTTTTCTTTAATTGAATTCTACATAGTTTTTATAAGCATACAGTTACATGAGGCAGGGTTCCTACATGCGCCAAAGCATAACATCCAGAGCTTGTATAATCTCAAAATTACCAGCAATCAAATGATCAAACCACTCAACTTTTCCAATAATCTTACCTCCTTTTTCGTCTTTCCAATGAAACTTCTGCACAACAAATCTCTCTCCCCACCCCAAAGGGTTCTTGTGTAGGAAACAAGAAAGCCACTTTCCCATTGTACCTCACAGTCTTTAACCACTCTTCTATACCTCTTGTCTCACCCAACAAAATATTCAAACCTTTCACAGCATTGCAACTCTTTTTCTTTGAGTCATATGCTTTGATACCTGAACACATGCGGCATGCTCGGGAGTGGTTGCACAGTGTGAGATCTACAGTCAATGCGGTACGCGGTCGATGTCATCTTGTCATTCTTGTCGTTGCTCCCACCAAACACGTATATCTTCGAACCCACCGCGACAAAGCTTCCACGTCGAGGCACGGCGGGAAGACAAGGGATAAGGACCAAACGGTTGTTTTTGCCGTTTGCTTTCTGGCATAGAGTATACAAACGGCGATCATTGTTGTCCTTGTTAACGGAGACCAGCATATAGACAATGTTCTGTGCATCCCAGCAAAGATCGTATGGCGTATATGTCAGGTGATGCAGTGAGTGACCGGAAGTGTTTTGAAACAAGAGAGTGTTGGATAGTTGCATCTCGGTACACGTGCTAAAATGTTAATGATGATGTCTTCCGGAAGCGACATTGTATGCGCTCTATCTCCTGATTTTAGAAGACTTGAGGTTCAAATCATGAGTTAGCAAGAGAGTGAATATTGTGATTGAATCATGAGACTTCAAGGATCATATATATACTAGAGATCTCTAGAGAGATCATATATATACTAGAGAGATCTCTTTCTATTTTATTTTTATTTTAGCAATTATTTCTTTCTATCTAAAGAAAAAAAGAGATCTGAAGGATCATATATATACTAGACATCTCTAGAGATATTTTTATTTTTATTGTGATTGAATCACGAGACCCGAAGGATCATATATATACTAGAGATCTCTAGAGATATTTTTATTTTTATTTTTATTTTAGCAATCAGATATTTTTTAGCAATCAGATCATAATTTTGTTTACTTTTATGATACAAAAAAAAAACAATCGGGGCTATCCTATGAGGCTATGACCTATTATGTTTCTCTTTAAAGATTCACTTAATCAAAAAATAATTTTACATTAAAGAGAACTTAAATTTAAAATATTTATATTCATCTAAAATTTAACCCCAAAAACCGATTTAACCAAGAACAGTGAAATAGTTGACAACATAAAATAAAAAGAATAAATCTACACTATTAAATAATAAGTTTTGTAATTAGTATCATAAATGAAGAATAATTCATTATGATTAATAGAATAAGAAATACCATTTTTTATAATATCATATATACATAACTCATATTCATAAATAAATTACTACAGCAACTAATAAGTATAAAATAACTTTATCTATTTATTAACTACTTTATAAATTACAAAATAATTACATATACAAAATAAAATCTTATTATATAAACTACTTTATAAGAAATACCATTTTTGCGACATGTGTCAAAAAATATAATACAAATATCTTTTGTTTAATATTTTAAAAATAAACTTATTATTACAGAAAAAAAATCGTATGATTTCTTTTTATGATTTTAGAAAGGAAAATTACTATTACACAATCTTTTACAATTATATTTTGTTTAGGGTTGAAAAGAAATTATTAGAAAATATTTATTTCATTTAAATATTAAATAATTAGAAAAGAAAATTACTATTACACAATTTTTTACAATTATATATATTTTTTAGGATTTAAAAGAAATTTTAGTAAACAATCATTCAGTAAATATGAAATAATGTTTTAAAATTGGAATTTAACAATTCTCTTTTAATATCACGACATATTTTATTATTGATTTTTGTTAGTTAACAGGCATTATTATTATGTTTATCATCAAATTATTAAAATAAACATAATACTAAATCCAGTTAACTAATAAAAATAAATTATAAAAATCAATCCTACAAGTATAATAAATGACTTAATTAAAAAATCATAAATAAAAATTAACTAGAATATTTCCTATTTTAAAAGCCTAATCAAAAGAAATTTGTAAAAGTACTCCACTTATGTTTTATAAATACATAGTTATATGTTCAAAAATTATAAAACAAAAATAACTACAAATATTTATGTTTAAGATTTCTTAGATTATTTTCCCAAAACACAAAAGTATTTATAAAAAGGGGAATTTTTCTTATAATATTGTGACCTGTGTTAATAGTAATTTTTCATTTTTAAATCATAAACGAAAAATAATCAAAAAAATATTATTTAATAAGATTTGTTTTATATTATTGTGACATGTGTTAAAATATCTCATGATTAAAAATGTATATACTAAGATAATAAAACGAATAAAAAAGTAATTGTAAAATTTATTTAATAGTAAATAGTAAAAATTGTTTATTTTTCTTTTTACAAATCCTAAACAAAAAAAGATTTATAAAATAAATTTTTGATACTAGTTTTCCTTTTCTTAAATCCTAAATAAAAAAATGATTGTAAAAAAAATTATGTGATAGTTAATTCTTAACAAAGAAAGATTTGTGCTTTATTTTTCAAACACTTCGTAATGAATAAACAACTTTCTTTTTTATATAGTTAGTTTCTGTTAAAATTTTGTTCATTAAAATAAGTTCACAAATATATGCAAAATTTCTACAATTGCAAGAAAATGTTTTTGTTTTTTTTTCATGAAATTAAGCTATCAGTCAAAATCCAAAATCTGTGCATCGTATATTTGAATTTATACCTAGTATATTCATAAAGGTTACAACATACTTCAACTTATTGAAATAAAAGTAACTTAACATATTTGAATTTGATAAAAAATACAATACTAATTTAGCTGACATTAATATATTTGATTATATGGTTCAGCTAATTATATTTTATGTTGTACAATTAGGAATTATTTTATAAACACGTTAAACAGTTATTCAGTATAAGACATGTTGAACAACACATAGTTCTATGAAGGATGGTGACAGAGTCATGGGCCCGTTGGAATGGAACATTGGGATGTGACCTCTTTTATACAAGGGTCTCCAATATTTTTTTTTCACATATTGATTTTTAAAAATAATTGCTTTCAATATATATAATATGAAAATATATAAATTTCTGAAATTACTACTTAAAGTAGATCATTTTTCTATTTCTTCATTTTTGTTTTCTTAGATAAATTTGTTTTGCTAATACATTTTAAATATAATTTGAGTTTGTTTTGGTACAATATTTTTTTGAATAGGACCCCAATATTGCCAGGCCCCGCTCTGGATGGTGCATGCTTCAAAGCATGACATCTAGCGATTCCTCAATCCCAAAATCTACAGCAATCAAATCACGATCAAACCGCTCAACTTTTCCAAAAATCTGACCTCCTTGGCGTCTTTCCAACGAAATTTCTGCGCAACAAATCTCTTCTACACCAATGGTTTCTTCTATAGGAAACACAAAAAGCAGTCTCTCGCCATATCTCAGAATCTTTGACAACCTTCTAACTCTTATCACAGCCAACTCTGCCAAACCTTTGACTGTCTTCCAACACGTTTTCTTTGAATCATATGCTATTAACTTGTTCTCATCAAACACATCATAGTAGTATATAACATCATCAATGATACACGCATAGCACCACTTCTTCGATCTCAGCATATCGTCGTTTGTTCTCAATTTATTTTCATTTGGGTCATATAGAAATTCCCTCACGTGAATCTTATTAGCCATCACCACATAACCAAAACGACCTAGGAACAATCCTGCAGGTTGTAGCTTTGTCACCCCAGGCTCCCACATCTGTGTTTTTGTGTTGAAAACCACCACCACCACTGACATTTCTTTATCGTAATGACTTCCAATTACATATATATTGTCATCGATGATGTCAGCTATTGTTTGATACTGGAACACATGCGGCATGCTCGGGAGTGGTTGCACAGTGTGAGATCTACAGTCAATGATGTACGCGGTCGCGGTCGATGTCATATTGTTATTCTTGTCGTTGCTCCCACCAAACACATATATCTTCGAACCCACCGCGACAAAGTTTCCACGTCGAGGCACAGAGGGAAGACAAGGGATACGGACCAAACGGCTGTTTTTGCCGTTTGCTTTCCGGCAGAGAGTATACAAACGGCGATCATTGTTGTCCTTGTTAACGGAGACCAACATATAGACAATGTTCGGTGCATCCCAACAAAGATCGTATGGCGTATATATCAGAGGAGGCAATGAGTGACCGGAAGTGTTTTGAAACAAGAGAGAATGTTGGATAGTGGCATCTTGGTACACACGCTAAGATGTTAATGATGATGTCTTCAGGCAGTGACATAGTTGTGAATGGTAAGTTCAAATCAAAAATGACAGAGAGAGAAAATATTGTGATCGAATCGGGAGACCTCCAAGAATCTCATATATAACTAGGAGGGAAAAAACTAGGAGGAGAGAGATCTCTTTGTATTTAAAGTTTCACTTACAGCAACATTATTAGTAGAACTAATTTTTGAGTCCTTAGCTTATTTTATTATTATTGCTATGTTAAGAGACAAAGGTAAGGACAATCACAAAATTTTAGATAATTGGTAGGACTTTTTGTTGTTTTTCACTTATCAAGATAACACACCAATATAATCCAAAGGTTTTACAAACACAATGACAAGCTGTTGAGATACTACAGACAATAATTCCATTACAAGTAAAGGCTATAGCAGAACAAATTTGCATCAGATTAAAGCTTACTTGATCTTGGATCGATCCTCCTCACTTGCCTCAGCAGTCAGCATTAGTAGTATCAAGCTCTTATCTGTTGCTGTAAACGTGTTTAGCAACGCAGAGAGACAGCTTTAAGACATAGCACAAGCATATCATCAAAACCGAGCTTTAATTCCCATTACTTACAAAAGATTGACATCTTATTCCATAAACGACATTCTAGCTTACTAATCAATTAAATCTCCAAGTTCACTTTTAATTTCAAAACCAACCAGCGACGGAGTAGATACAAGAAATCCAGTAAAAAGGCAGCAAATTTAAGGAGAATAAACAGCAAAACAAAAACGTTAGAAACCAGAACTGCAAGATGTAAAAAAATCAAGCTTCCATGATCAATGATTACAATTTAAAAGATCAAAAACAATCTGTTCATAATAAGTCAATACCAATCAGTTCTCAGACACATTGGTGCATCAGCTTTTTAGTTAACTAAATACTGTTATGAACATGGCCAAAAAAAAAAAGATATCATCAAAGATTAAATCTTTATGGACAAACAATCAAACCCACATTAAAATTGAAAACCCAATATAAAAAAAAAACAATTTTGTTAGAAGTAAATATACGAGATTTCAGTTTCCTTCAATCCCAGATGCTTACCCTCCAACTCCATGGAAACAGAGGGGTAAAGGAGAGAGCTTCTTGAGGGAGAACACAAGACGAGAGCCGTTGTTATCGCCGGAGACTTCGCGGGCGACGATGAATACTCTTAGCTCCCCATCGGTTGCCGCCTTATCGATCCCCAAAGTACTTATCGGTAGAAGAGACGGATGAAATCGACGACATAGAAGTATAACCAGACGATATCAACTTTCCTTTAATCGATGTCTCCAATTGTAGTCTCGACGTCTATCGTCGTGGAGAGTGAAGCGGAGAAGAAACTGAGAGGGAGAGAATCAGAGAGAGAAAAGAAAATCTCATGATGCCACGTGCCTCTAAGGACACGTCTTTCAAAACTTCTCAGTTAACAAACGTCCTCTCTTTTTTCCTTATTATTGATTTAAATTTAAAATTTATTACGGTAAGGACTTAGGTAAGGAAACGATAATCTTGCCCTTAGTTAAGATAGTTTTACATTAAAGAGAATTTAAATTTTACAATATTATTTTTATGCATATTCCAGTTCTGACAAGTGTATCAACATTTATATGTAATTTCATAAATATTTAATAAATAATAATTTAAAGTTGTAACAAATTTTAAAATATAATAAAATAGTGTGTATAAGTTTTATGATTAGAGATTTATCAAAATTATATAACACATAACTGTTTAAATAAAATTATCCACACTAATGAAACTAAATTATATATCCTAATATATACTTAAAATAATAATTCCTATGTACAATTGTTTGGTTTGATTTTTTTCATGACATTATTTTATAAAACGATTTAAATTTAAGATTAAAAGTATTACATATATTTTTATTACATATGCTTAGTATAATAATATTATTTTCACAAAAATAAAATTTTCAA
>JABAYD010002131.1:0-13198 GCA_014822095.1 Diplotaxis tenuifolia
TTGTTATAGCATGATACAAATAATAATATAATTAATAAGTAAAAAAAATATTTAATAGATATTCAAATTAGATGTGTATATAGATATTTTTAGTGATGCTTAAATTAAATTATATACCATTTAAAATACATAAATGTGTTTCAATTCTAAAATTTCATTGAATAAGTATTGAGAACTTCATACTTTAATGACAAACTTTGAATTTATATTTTTAAACGGTGATGAATTACTATAATATTAAATCTCTCAAATCAAAAATTATGTTATCAATGTTTAAAATTTTTGTTATAAAAATATACAAATGCTCATCAAATCATGTAAGTATGAAGCTTTATTTATTAGATAGTTTAATTAAAAGTATAATACATATATATATATGCTAATATCATTTATTAATTAAAATTACTTATATAAAATGATGGTAAATAAAAAAATATTATTATTTTATTTAAGTGTTCTCGCTAAACTAATTGTATATATATAATAGTTATAGATTTCTCAATTATTCAATATATATATATATATATTTATTTATTTATTTTATAATATATAAAAACATAGAGAATCACATATAAAATCATTTATATATAATGTTCATCCCGCGCAAATGCGCGGATCTTAACCTAGTATCATATATTTGTGACTTAAATGATTTTTTTGCAATGTATATCCCTTATATATTATTTGTGGAGCATTATAATGTACGAGGTAACCACGTAATTATTACGATATGACACTACGATGATTCTTAGAATCAGTATAAAAATAAATTTGTCAATCTAAACAACTATGACGCTTTTATCACACTAATTATCAAATTAATTAATTTTTTCGTAAATAAAAATTACAGAATTACCTAATTTGATTAACATATATATGACAATTAATAATTTTGAATGATAAAAATTTGATTATAATTTTTGTATCCTTCATTATTTTTATTTAATTTTATATTCTTCAAATAAATTAAACTATCACTTTAATCATATAATTAAAAATTTAGATTTGTTCGTGTATGTTATATATTTTTTTAAATGGCTATAAATTACTAAAACTATTAAAAGTCAAAAAAATTGTGTTCAGTGGTTAACTTTTTTATGAAAACAAGACACAAATAATCAATTTATCTAAAAATGTGATAGACACCATCAAAGCCCATTCAAAAATGAAAATTCCAATATCATTGATCCTGTACAAAAAACAAAAGTCCAAAAAACATCACATTTAATTTGTTTGATTCAGGCTTTTTTCTATGTGTATAATATACAATATTTGTAGTAGTTAATTATTTTAGATTGATAAAACACATATAATAAATAAATTTTCACTAGAAAAAATGTATTCAGAAATACTCAGATTATAATATGATATCATAAGATTTTTATAAAAGTTTCACCTCGCGCGTGATGCGCGGTAATCACCTAGTTAGACTAATATTGGCATTGTGAAGAAATTTCGACGACTTGAAACTGATTAAAGTAAAAACCAAGAAGCAGTTGGCAAATCAACTTCCCAATGTCTCTTAATATGGTCTTGTCTACATTTTTACACAACGTTCATCAAAGCCTTTCCCAATTAAATTTTTTGTAAACGCAAAGATACCAAACCTATTACACATATTCACCAAACATCATGTCGACACTTCTCGTCCTTTATGTACTGTGCCCTCCATGGAAATGGAAGCGATGGAGGAAAATAATCAAGTTGAGCAACATCATGTCGACACTTCTCGTCCTTTTAGCTCGGTAAGAGAATCTGTTGCCACATTCGGCCAAGTGATCATGCTACCAGGAAAAAACAATACCTTAAACTCTAAACCGGCAAGTTCTATTGCTAGCCCTAGCATCATCTAGACTACTAAACCGGTACGTCCTATTGCTGCTAGTATTAGAATCAGCCACGCTGCCTCTCTGCCATCTTCTCCACAAAAGCAGTGCTCTTCGTTGCCTTCTTCTCCTCAAGGTCAGTTCATGGATGTTTAGAAGAAGCTTGAAGCCGAGATAACATTAATAAAGGCAGAGGTGAGGATGATGAGAGAGAGAGTTAGAGACAGAGGTGGCCGGCTTCTTTAAATGCTCAGCTACATATGAACATGTCAAAGATGGCCGAGGCTAATGCTGCAGGGAAGAGCGTAGCAGTCATGGCCAAAACGGTAAGCTTTAAGGAAACGAAAGAAAAAGAAAACAGAGAGGAAAAGAGGAGTAAAGAGCTGATAAGAAGGATGCAGAATGAGTATATCTCACTGGCTCAGTAACAAAGGAAACAGAGATGGATGTTTTGGAGAGACGGAGAAGAATGGGAGCAAGAAGAAGAAACGTATCGTTCCTCTTTTGAGAGATTTCTTCTTCTACAACTGAAAATTCTGCACCTCTTTTGGCGCAGCGTACGAAGGGTGAACGGTCGATCTAAGAACTTAGGGTTCCGTGAAATCTGTTCTTGGATCGATCAAGAGTTTCCGGAGATAGCTTCTTCAGACCAACTTCCTATTTGGACGAACTGAATCAAGTTGAAATAAGGTATAAAAGCCAAAGCTCTAAGTTTTATTATCAAAGTTATGTCTAGAACAAGACATCTAGACTTGTTTATATAGTTATCATATTGTAAAGCCTTATTGAAAAAGGAAAACATAAACTTAAACCGAAAAGGAAATCAAAAGATCAAAAATAGAAGTTTAACAATTTGAATTAGGCGTTTGCTTGAGTTGGCGGGAATGATGAAGGTGATGCTGCATCAGGTCCCCCGGGCTGAGAAGGATTCCACCGCGAATCTGAACCGGTTGCGTCGGAAACGAACTTGGACAGATATTTGATGTTAAACACATCGGAAGTGTTGCTGTCGGCGGACAAACAAAGACGATATGCATTATCATTTATGTGTTCTAAAACTTCAAGAGGACCAATTTTTTTGGCTTTAAGCTTGTTATAAGCATGTGCGGTCATTCTATCCCGAGTAAGATACGCCCAAACCAAGTCCCCTACTTCAAAAACCAAACGACGGCGATGCTTATCCACCTGCCGCTTGTAATTCGAAGAAGAAGCTCCCAAATTTGTCACAGCTTGCTCATGTGTCTGCGTAACTGAATCAACAAACTGGACAGCGTCACCACGGATATGCGTTTGATCCGGGAGGGTAGCGAGATCAACTGGAGCTCGTGGCACGATGCCATAGATGACCTGAAACGGAAAGAAGCCTAGACTTCGATTTAAAGCATGATTATGAGAGAATTCCGCTTGTAGCAACTTAGAATCCCATGATTTGATGTTATCGCCCACCAAACAGCGCAAAAGATTGCCTAATGACTGGTTAACCACCTCTGTTTGTCCGTCGGATTGTGGATGATATGCTGAACTCATATCCAGAGATGTTCCCAATAGTTTCCATAATGATCTCCAGAAGTGACCAAGGAAGCGAGAGTCGCGATCAGATACAATCGATACCAGTAAGCCATGTAAATGGTAAATCTCACGGAAGAATAAAGAGGCCACCTGTAATGCATCCGTCGTTTTTTTACAGGGAATGAAGTGCACCATTTTTGAAAACCTGTCAACGACAACAAAAATGGAGTCGAATCCTCTTTGTATTCGAGGGAGGCCAAGGACAAAGTCCATACTAATGTCCGTCCATGGTTGCGTTGGGATAGGTAATGGCATATAGAGACCGGCATTAGAGGAGTGACCCTTCGATGTCTGGCACACCACACACCTTTCAACAAACCGTTCCACCTTTCAACAAACCGTTCCACATCCCGACGAAGCGACGGCCAGAAGTAAGATATTGCGACAAGATGAAGTGTTCGATCACGCCCGATATGACCCTCCTTGTGGAGTTCTGCAATTGGTTGCAGTCTCAAGCTACACTCAGGAATGCACAGCCGAGTTCCATAAAAAAGAAAGCCGTCATGGAGGGTGAACTCCGTAAGCAACGATCCCGATAGTAGTGACTGATAAATGTTGCCGAAATATGGATCTGTCGGATACAAATCAACAAAACTTGCAAAGCCGGGAACAGAAGTATGTAGGACTGCAAGAAGGGAATGTTTTCGACTCAATGCGTCGGATACTCTATTCGAAGCTCCGGACGTATATTTGATGACAGAAGTGAATTGTTGAAGGTAGGCTATCCAAGACGCATGTCGCGATGAAACTTTTCCTTGACTGCTGAGATGTATCAATGCATCATGATCTGTATAGAGAACAAATTATTTATGAAACAAGTAGTGTCGCCAATGCTTGATAGCCTGCACAATTGCGTAGAATTCGATGTCATAGGTGCTGTAACGGAACCTTGCACCTGCTAACTTTTCACTATAAAAAGCGATTGGCCGGCCCTTTTGGCTGAGGACTGCACCGATCCCTGTCTTAGAAGGGTTCGAGTGGAGTTCAAACACAAGAGTAAAATCTGGAAGAGCAAGGACGGGAGCTGAACAGGGCTTATCTTTGATCACCGTAAATGTGTGGGCAGCTTCTTGTGTCCAAATAAAATGACCATCACGGATGCAGTCGGCGATAGGAGCCATAAGGCTACTAAACTGTGAAATGAACCGTCGATAGAAGGAGGCAAGGCCGTGAAAGCTACGAACCTTGGTAAGTGTAGTTGGTGTCGGCCAAGACTGAATCGCCGATATCTTGGTAGGATCAACAGCAAGCCCATGTGCAGAGATGATATAACCGAGGAAGTGTATTTCTGGTGACCCAAACATACACTTTTTAAGCGTCGCATAGAACTTGTCACGCCGTTAAAACTGATAATACTTCGATAAGATGACGCATATGATCTTCCAATGACGTGCTAAAGATAAGTATATCGTCAAAATAGACGACAACAAACTTTCCGATGAATGGACGTAATGCTTGGTTCATGACTCGCATGAATGTGCTTGGTGCGTTGGATAACCCGAAAGGCATAACAAGCCACTCAAAAATTCCCTCGCGTGTTTTGAATGCTGTTTTCCACTCGTCGCCCGGATTGATCCGTATTTGATGGTAGCCAATTTTTAAATCCAGCTTGGAAAATATGGTGGCAGAGCCGATTTGGTCAAGCAAGTCGTCGAGGCGGGGGATTGGAAAACGGTATCGGATCGTGATTTTATTAATAGCTCGACTATCTACGCACGTTCTCCATGAACCATCTTTTTTGGGATAAGTAGAGCCGGTACGGCACACGGTGAGAGGCTTTCACGAAGAAATTCCTTGGCCACAAGGTCCTCTACTTGTCGGCGTAGTTCTTCATGTTCACTTGGGCTCATACGATAATGGGAGCGGTTAGGAAAGGCTGCATCGGGAAGTAAGTCAATGCGATGATGGATATCGCGTAGAGGAGGTAATCCCATAGGCAAATCATCTGGAAAGACGTCTCCAAATTGCGAGATGAGTTGCTGGAAGGCTGGTGGGACACGCGAAAACTGAGCCTCCGTTGTTGGTTTAGTGAGGAGAACCAGAACCATTCCAGCATCGCGCATAGCTGTAATGAATGGTTTATGACGAAGAAGCAGAACCGGTGCTGGAGGTGCTGGAGGTGTGGGCGCGGTTTCAAGTGGTGCTGGTTTTAATACCAACTTTCGATTTGCAAACGTAAAGCTGTAAGTATTAAAAAAAATCCATCATGAATAACTCGCCTGTCGTATTCCCATGGCCTCCCAAGTAACAAATGACAAGCATCCATTGGAGCTATGTCACGATAAATTTGGTCTTTATACGAAGATCCAATGGAGAAGGAGACAAGTGCTCGACGTGTGACGGTGAGGTCATGATCTTGCTGGAGCCAAGCGAGTTTGTAAGGAGCAGGATGCGGTTCATCTTTTAGAGAAAGTTTTTTGACAGCCTCTGCTGCAATTACGTTTTCACAACTTCCAGAATCTATGACAAGAAAACAAACTTTTCCCTCTATCGTGCAACGAGATTGAAATAATCTATTGTGTTGTGGGTGTAGTTCATCGACGCGTGGTGCAAGGCATGAACGACGAAGAACGAGTAGATGACCCACGTCCGGGAGGACTTCCTCTTCTTCTTCGTCTTTTAAGTCATCGATTTTATCATCTTGGTAGTCATCATAAATAACTTCAACATCCCTACCAGTTGAATCCAAAAGTAACCCTCGTTTATTGCGATTTGGGCAGGCTGATTGTCTATGCCCGAGCTCTCCACACTCGAAACAACGTAATCCCCCAGGGCGTGTTTGACGTTGTGGTTCTACCGGGATAATGGCCGTTGATGTTTACGGAGTCGTGCTCTCTGTTGTAGTTGGTGTCGTAGAGGTGGTAGAAGTACGGTTTTGGCGATTGGAACTCCATGCCGGGAACCCATTACGGTTTTGTGCTTCCACTATTAAAGCTTGTTGATGAGCTTCGGAAATTGACTGTGGTTGAAATAAATTCAACATGAATTGAATATTTTGCCTGAGGCCTCCAATGAATCTCATAACTAGCTGCTGTTCCGAATCTCGTATTTCTACGCGATTGATCATACGAAATAAGTCTGTTGCATAGTCTTCTACTGATCTGGTTCCTTGCCGTAAGTTCTGAAGTTTTTGGAACATTAATTGTTCATGGTTGTAAGGCAGGAAGTTCTTCTTCATCTCTTTTTTTAGTTTGCCCCATGTGACTATCTTGCTCTTGCCCAGACGAGCACGAGTGGATTTAGTGTTAGACCACCATGCAGCTGCACGGTCTCGGAAACGGATTGCCAACAACGGAACACATCGATCCAGTGGTATCTCTTTGAATTCGAGGATTTCCTCCACTGTACCAATCCAATCTAATAACTCTTCGGATGAAGTTGATTCTTTAAACTCGGAAACGTCCACCTTACAGCTTCTTTTCCATGTGGAATCGTTGGATTCTTCCTCGGAATCAGAGTGGTTGTTGGTGCGACGCATGGGCTGACGGCGAAGGGGAGCAAAAGGATTGTCATCTTCGTCGGAGTCATCATGCACGGAGAGCTGGTCGTTGTGATAATGGTGAGGCGAACGTCGATGTGGTGAACGAGCACGGCGTTGGCGAGGCGAGTTGGCACGTTGTTGTTGTTGAGTTGTCAACGCTGTGACGGCTGTGAACCAACGCTTGAAGGTCGGTTACGGATTGTTGTGTGGCGGGTAAGTCGGGTGAATCGTCATCTGCTGTGTATTGCGTCTGGCGAGTTTTACGGACCATCGTAGTGGTTGAGAGGGTTTCGGAGCGTTGCAGGGCTCTGATACCAACCTGGCGCAGCGTACGAAGGGTGAACGGTTGATCGAAGAACTTAGGATTCCTTGAGACATGTTCTTGGATCGATCAAGAGTTTATGGAGGTAGCTTCTTGAGACCAACTTCCTATTTGGACGAACTGAATCAAGTCGAAATAAGGTATAAAAACCAAAGCTCTAAGTTTTATTATCAAAGTTATGTCTAGAACAAGACATCTAGACTTGTTTATATAGTTATCATATTGTAAAGCCTTATTGAAAAAGTAAAACATAAACTTAAACCAAAAAGGAAATCAAAAATAGAAATTTAACAATTTGAATTAGGCGGTTGCTTGAGTTGGCGGGAATGATGAAGGTGATGCTGCATCATCTTTTCACTACCTCTTCCAATCTGCGCTTTTAACTGAAACACTCAAAGCCCAGAGAAATCTGTAATACCAAATGTGTATGTATGTGTGAGTATTGATTTGTTTGTTTCGTTGATCCTTTGTTTGGATTTTGTGTGCAAAGCAGCCACAACGTGTGTTCCCTCTTTCATCACATAATAGTTATTACCTATCAATCATTAATCAGTAAAAGATTGTAAGAACATCACCAGATTAGAGAAAAGCACAAAGTGTGGACACAGAGCCAGATCATCAAACAAGAATTACATTACCAGCTTATTATTAACCAGACTTGAAATTATGAAA
This sequence comes from Diplotaxis tenuifolia, assembly GCA_014822095.1. NCBI lineage: Eukaryota > Viridiplantae > Streptophyta > Magnoliopsida > Brassicales > Brassicaceae > Diplotaxis > Diplotaxis tenuifolia. Next base: position 7,871 of record JABAYD010002131.1, read on the forward strand.
GTCAGTCTGAAGAACTCTTAACAACGAGCCTGTTTTTGGAATTACATGTCAAGTGACAAGGCCAATGATTAACTGTTACCAGATGTGTCTCTTTGATGCAAAGCTGAATTACAAAAGCTTAAAACAAACAGCATCTTTTATTATTTTTTTATTATTATGTTCCAACAGATATAAACAAAGCATAGGATCCATTCTAGAAAAAAAGCGAGGTAGAAATTACAACACCAACGAGAAGAAATAAAAGGAAGACGGAACTACCAAGCTGACACAAAGGGAACTAGCCCAGAGATTTACACCAAAGGGTCTTCTTATAACTTGTTCAGAGAGTATGCATCTTCCTTACCATAACATTTTAAAGCTTGAGGTTTCTCAGGAGTTGACCCCATCTAGGAGTATCCTCGTCAAAAATGTAGGTAAGAGGTGAAACTAATACCCCGCTGCCTCCGACCTGCAATAATATTGCTGGTCATGACTAGAGAACCAAGAGAGGGAACAATGAACAAGCTTGAGATTATTCGGAATGTGGAAAGAGAATCAACAAGCTAGGTAGTGAGATTAGCATAGTAAGCAAGAAACTGCAGGGGTGGGGTTACTAACCCGCTCTTAGTTGCTTCATAGACTCGTATAGAGCCTTTTTTTGGCACACAAATCACGATGGCATAGTAGTCAATCGATACTTTTCCATCTTGGGTACAGTAAGCTGGGCTTATTGTTGGTCCCTACTCATCAGGCAATCAGAAATCAGTTAGACAAAAAAAAAAGCTTAAGCTTGAGAACCACCACAAGTCTGAGATATTTACTTGCAATCCTGACAATGATGGTTGGCTCAAGACACGCCCAGCCACTTCTTGAGCAGTATTGCCATGTTTGCAACAACCTGAAATCAAAATATTAGAGAATAGAAAGCCAAAAAGGTGGAATAAGGAAACATCATCACAAGTGAGTACAGTGAATTGCCCGTCGGCCTTCAGATGGGCCTCCAGTCTCTCGAGAATCTCGTGTACTGTGTTTAACGCTCCGTTTCCCTCGGTCAATGCTCTTCTGCTTGCCACTAGTGCAGCCTGAAAGTTTTCAAATGGAAATATTCAGCAATAGTGGTCACCAATAGATTCTATGCAGACCTCTCACATCACCTGGCTTTCCAGCACAAACCCCTCCTTCAATCTCTTTTAAGTTGTTCTCTTTGAGTGTTGTCCCACTACTCACAAGGTCCAATATGGCGTCTGCTATTCCCATCTGATTAACAAGAACAATTATGTGTCAACAAATCCCTGCACAGAGGAATCCTTGTCTGAGGCTAGAAAATAACTTTCATGTCCAATCCTAATAGTGAGTAAGATATGTCATCGGTACATTTATAAGCCAACAAGATTATCCTCCAGGACAGCACATCGTCTTATAACACTTTTTCTAGAAAAAAAAAAGATACGATATACCGAAATCCAGGAAACTCTTACACTATAGGTGATGTAAAATGATCTAACACATTACACAAGATGTAACCATGAATAATTGAACATGCACAAACTATATTAACATATTTTCTGTTTCTTTGGACGAATCTGCCAGTGTTGAAGAAAGACTACATGGATTAGATTTAAAACAGTGTAATCTCACCGCCGGAGCTGCCTCCAAAGCTCCGTCTGCAGTTGAAAACGTAACATGCTTTATGCCGTTTTCTTCCATAAATTTGGGGCCGAGCTGCAAAAAAACAGTTGAATCATATTCCCATATGGAAGCTCAATACATCCTGAGAGGAATTTTAATAACAACGGCGCACCAAAAGAAGAATCGTTTAACTCAGCATACATAAGTGAAGCCAGTAGCAACGCGTCGTGGTCTCTCCTCACTCCACTGTGGCATTTGTGCTAGCTCCTTGAGAGAGTTTATGTTCTCACAAATCCCATAGTTGGGTACCTGAGATCATTTGAGATGCAACAAGATAGTAATTATACGAGAGGACTTCAACCACAGTAGAATAGAATACTACCGCAACGGACAGGTGAACAGTCTCCAAAGTTGAGAGCTTCATGGACAATGATAAGATCTTCATTTTCCTAGAAAGAAAACTCAAACATGTGTAAATTATGATGCAAACTAAAACCTGTCGTCTAACTCAATAAATGGCTCTTACAAATCTCACAGAATCAAATAAGAGAATGAAAATCAAACACTATGAAGATGATACCAATTAGCTGTTCAAGAAAAGACTATTATGGTGATGAGTTACCTGACCATATTCACAAAGTGTGTCAAGACCAACGATACCTAGATCCAGATCTCCTGAGAGTAACTTCCTGACAATGTCTTTTGGCCGTTGAAACCAGACTTCAGTGTTTGGTAAGTGGAAGACATGGACAGATAACCAATATAAGTTACCAATACACAGTAACAGAAAAAGAAACGCAGAGTCATTTGAGTTCTTTCTCATGGAATGGCATAATACCTGGGGAATTTTTGCAACGTATTGCCTAGGGTTCTTGTTTGCCTAGACAAATAATTGACAGTCCTTCACAATAAGAGATAGGTGCTGTTTGTGTTTCACCATCTATCATCTCCATCCAGCTAATGCATCTAGATGATTCATCTAAATGGTTCATCCAAATTTTTGAGATTGTTTGTTTGTCCATCCAAATGGTCCATCAAGATGAATCATCTAGATGAACTCAGGTTTGTTTCTCTATTTTTCATTCTCATCCAGATGAATTTGGTAAAAAAATTACTAAAATACCCTTATTTTGATCTAGTCATATGATATTAATTTTAACTATATTAATTTTTATAATTTTGACAGAAAATACGTTTTACGGTTTTGACGGAAAAAAATGGATTTTTAAGATTTGGCGCGAAAACGCGTTTTGACGGAAAATGCGTTTTTTACGGTTTTAGCGGAAAACATTTTTTTGCAGTTTTGGCGGAAAACAATTTTTTGCAGTTTTGGCGGAAAACGGATTTTTGCGTTTTTGACAGGTAAACGCGTTTTTGCGGTTTTGGCACGAAAACACGTTTTTGCGGTTCCGGCAGAAAAATGAGTTTTTGCGGAAAACGCGTTTCGGCGGAAAACGCGTTTCGGCGGAAAACGCGTTTCGGCGGAAAAACGCGTTTCGGCGGAAAAACGCGTTTCGGCGAAAAAACGCGTTTTGGCGAAAAACATGTTTTGGCGGAAAAAACGTGTTTTAGCGGTTTTGGCGGAAAAAACGTGTTTTAGCGGTTTTGGCGGAAAAACGCATTTTTACGGTTTTAGCAGAAAAACGCGTTTTAGTGAAAAACCGATTTTGACGGAAAATACGTTTTTACGGTTTTGGTACGAAAACGCATTTTTACAGTTTTTGCGAGAAAATGTGTTTTTACGGTTTTGGCGGAAAACGTGTTTTTACGGTTTTGGCGGGAAAATGCGTTTTTACGATTTTGGCAAAAATCTTTTTTTTTTTAAATTACAAATAATAGTATGTTTAGCTTTGTAATTTGTAAATTATATAAAGAGTATAGTAGACACTTTACAATTTTGGAAGAACCATCATCTCCATCCAGATGGTTCAAATTGGTCCATCCAGATGGACTTCAAAATTAAGCCTAAAATTTCAAAGTCATGGCAGAAAAAACGAGTTTTAGATGAGTTGTACTTTAGTGTCTAAACAAACAAAACCTCCATCTCTAGCCAGATGGACCATCCGAATGGTGAAACAAGCAGCACCAGAGTTAAAGCAACTTAAACACGTACATCTACCACCATATAAAAGTGACTACACATTAAGAAAAATTAAAACCTTATTAAAGATAATTGCGTCCAAACTCTACAATATAAACTTTATAAATCAATATTTGATAAATTAAAAAAATATAATAAATTAATAATATTCTCTGCTTCCAAGTTGAACATTTCAAAATATGACACAAATCGATAAAATATTAAAATAATAATTTTAAAAAAATTTATGTTAATACATGGTCCATTAAAACTATAAATTAATCATATGTAACATTTTATATAGTACAAGTAAACAATTATATTATTTTCTTATATTTATAATAAAATTTATCTTTATAATTTCTAACATTTACTGTATTTTGATTAGATTTAGTAATCTAGATCTAAAACCATATTTAGATTTTATGAAACATATTATGTATACACCAAATAATAGAATATTGTATAACTAATATGAATAATGAATTTCAAAATATTAATTAATATATAAACACTAAAATATTTTTATTTTGAAATATACAAAAATATAATGAAAGATTTGTAAATTAATAAAGTACTATAGTCCCAATGTTATTAATTTATAGAATTTTTACTGTAGTTAATTTTTAATTTAACATTGAACTGCAGTTAAGAAAAATAAAGTATGTAGTTAAAAATGGTTCAATCGATCAAACAATTTTGAACCATGAACCACAAAATTTAATCGGTTTAGTGTGGTTCCATTATCGAAAAACACAACCGAGTAAAATCCACCGATAAAATCCCTAAAACCCTAAAAAGCTTTCAAATCAAAACACTCAACTTCGAAGCAGCAACAGAGAACCAAAGAAACATCCAGAGAGGAGGAGAAAGCCATGAGCATCATCGCAGGCTCCTACGAGAGATTCATATGGGGCTTCAAGCTCAAACCCACAAAACACGACTCCGAGACCCAAACCCTAACCCTAACCCCTCTCTTCTCCTACCCTTCCCACATCTCCTCCATCACCACCGTCGCTTGCTCCGGCCCCGCCGCAGCTTCCGGCGGCTCCGACGACACAATCCACCTCTACGACCTCCCTTCCGCCTCCTCCCTCGGCTCCCTCCTCGACCACAACCACACCGCCTCCATCACCGCCCTCTCCTTCTACACCCCCTCCTCCCTCTCCTTCCCCCGCAACCTCGTCTCCGCCGCCGCTGATGGCTCCGTCGCCATCTTCGACACCGACCCTTTTGTCCTCCTCAAGTCCTTTCGTCCTCACAAGAAGGGGGTTAACGATCTCGCGATACATCCTTCGGGGAAGTTGGCCTTGGCTGTGTACCGTGATGAGTGTTTTGCGATGTTGAATCTTGTGAGGGGGAAGAGGAGTTTTTGTTGTAGGTTGGGGCACGAGGCGAGTCTTGTGAAGTTTGATACGAGTGGGGAGAGGTTTTTCATGGTGGTTAGTGATAAAGTTGGTGTTCATCAGAGTGAGGATGCTAAGCTTCTTGTTGAGCTTGATAACGGCAGTCGCAAGCGTATTCTCTGTGCTTCTCCTGGAGATGTAAGATTTTTCTCTTACTTATCTCTATGTCTCTTTATTGACTTGTGTCTGAGAATTTTTACATGTCTAAACTCTAAAGTAAGTAACTTTGAGGTT
>JABAYD010002133.1:0-16421 GCA_014822095.1 Diplotaxis tenuifolia
CTTATTTCAAACTTTGAAAATTGAAGTTTGAATTGTATAAATCAAGACTGAATGAGTCAAAGACTCAAAGGGTTTGGGAATAACAACAATAATGAAAGAAACACATAGGCAAGTTTTGAAAACAACAAAGAACCAACAACAAGAGAACAAACTATAAAAACAAAACGAGAACATCAAAATACTGAAAAGAAACCAAACAAGCACATCCTCAACTTCTCCAAAGCGCATCCTCCACTTCTCCAAAGCTTCTCTTTGACTCATTCCTCTTATGTTGCTTGAGAATCAAATTCTGAAACAAGTTATAAAGCAAATCATTGTCAAGAACATTTTAAAAGTTATAAGTGATAACTAATAAGTTATAAGTGATATACCTCTTTTGAGCTTGTCTTCATACTCAAATTCACTGAGAATATGTTCCATTGTCATCACTCTACCTTCACTGCCACGCAAGTCTACCTTCATCCATTGCTCAGAGCACATTAGAACTTCAATCATATAGTGAGTTAGGCAACTCCTATGAGGGGTGATGATTCGGCCACTAGTGATAAATACACTTTCAGAAGCAATAGAGGAGACTTGTATGAAAAGGACATCATGAGCAATCTCTGCAAGAATAGGAAACTTGGAGTAATGTACCTTCCACCAAGACAAAATATCAAACTCCACTCCAACCATGGTTCTCGGATTGACAACACTCTCTTTCAGATAAGTTTCCAACTCATCTTGTGCTTCACGAACTTCTATCAGCTCAACCAACTCGTCATACATGCAATCCATCCTCTCGTACCCAAAATCATCAATCAAATCGATCCTTTCATCTGTTGTCTACTCCTGGCTACCAAATGATGCAGCTTGTGTTGGCTGAGATGCTCCAGCTCCTAAACCACGACCAAAACGAGTATTGTAATCTTTGAACAAATCTTCAAGGACAACCATGACAGAAGCAGACATTTCTTTAGCATATGTGGTATCTTTCCCGTAGAGTTTCTCGAAACATAACTTAGCAAACTTCATCTTCTTCCTAGGATCAAACATTGTTGCTACTATCAACATCTTGTTGATGTTCCTCATACCATCCCAATACTTATCGAACTTCTTAACCATCTCCTCAGCCTTAACCTTCAACTCTAAGTCTAAACTATTAGTCAAAGCTAAAAGGGTCTTCTATATTGTTACTATCTCACCGTAACACTTAAAAGAGTTCATAGAAGTGGATGTTGACACAACCAATGTGGAGTTGTAAAAGATAATGAGTAACCGAACTAACCTCTCAATCGTCTTCCAGTCTACAATCTCAGGAGGTCCAATGCGTTTGTTTCCACTCTCAAACTCAAAGAAGTAATCATTGTATAGCATGTCCTCTGCCTCCATCTTGTCGAATGCAACCCTGAACTCAAGAGTCTTTGACAACATCAAATAGGTAGAGTTTCATCGAGTCTTACAATCTAAAGGTAAATTGCCTCTTGTTAACTTTCCTGGATCAACCCTCAATTCAAACGATCTTAGTCTAGTAGTGTTTGATCGCACATAGCAAATAGCATTACGAATAGCAGCAACACTAACATCCCCAGCAGCCAAACCATCTTTCACAATCAAGTTTATGATGTGTGCAGAACAACGCAAATGCATATAATCCCCAAACAGCACCATTGCATCATTACCAAGCAAACCAAAACTAGCCTTAAACTTCCTAAGAGCCGATGAATTCGCAGTTGCGTTGTCAACAGTGATGCAAAAAATCCTTTCTATCACCGATGTACTTAAAGCCGAGGATCAACTTCCAAGATGCATCGATGAAATGAGCTGTGATCACCATATAGCTAGCACCTATACGAAACCAAACAAAAACAAGTTAGTCGTGAATGTTATATATAAAATACTAAGCTATGTAAAACTACCCGAGTAGCACCATTACCTATAGCTTGAGCAACCCATATGTCAGTTGTAAGAGACACTCTCTGTTTGTCAGCTTTGAACCATTCCTTCAATGCAGCTTTGTTCTTCACATACATCTCAACAATGCATCTTGTTGCGGTTCTCCTCGATTGTGGCTTGGGCAGATTCACTTTGTTGCAGAACCACTTACATGCTAAGCTTTCAACAAAGGCAAGTGGCAGCTCACCAAGGACAAGCATCTCGTTTGTAGCTTCCCAGACCACAACGTCTGAAACCTTGGCGTCCTTCAGATGACCATCTTGATCGATCGCAGGCTGAGTACGAACCATTCCATCTTCCCAAGCTTTTTAATGTTTGCAGGTGAAAGATGTTTCTGCAGGTTGGAAGTCTCTGATTTGCTTGGACAAGCGAAAGTTTTCTTGCAATAGTGACAGACGCATTTGTCTCGATTGTCTGTCGTCCTTGTGTAGTGTTCCCAAACACTTGACCGTGGGTTAATCGTCTTAGTTGCCTTCTCTAGTTGAGACATAGATCTGCTTGATCCGGGGACTTCTTTTCTTTTCCCTCTGCTGTCAGGAGTTGAGAACTCTTGTTGTGTTCCATTTATCTCATGCTCTCTTGGATGGGTATTGTCCTTTCCATTCGGAGTTGATGATGAATCCATCTACAAAATAAAATCAAGAGAATCAGAGATCAAATACGATAACAGAGAAACATATAGGATTTGTGAACAATAATGAAAGATCGAACAAACTAGAGATCAAATACGAACACAGTGAAACAGATATGTGATCAAATATTAACTATTAAGAATCAGAGATTGGTTGCCTAGTGAAACCTAACCGTATGATTGAAGAACAATAACGAAAGTATAAGAATCAGAGATCAAACCTTAGACTGAGTTCTTCTGTTGTTGCTGTGAGTTATGAAGGAGCTGCATCGATCAAGACTCTCTATTTATAGAGAATCAGATGTAGGGTTTAGGTGATTCGGTTTCAATTCTCCCAGAGACGATAGATGTTCTCGAGAGGAGTCGCCGGCGACGATAGATGTTCTCAAGAGGAAGCGGTGGATTGGGAAAATCGAAGAAGTAAAGCTTAATGCTTTATTGTCAGGCGTGAAGCTTAATGCTTAGTTGGTTCGGTTTAATCGGATACTCAAATGTGTATCGGTTATTCACCGAACCGAACCGTAACCCGAAAGTAATGTAAGCCGAAACCCATACGGGTATTTCTCAAGAACCGAATAGACCATATACCATGTTTGTTCGGTTCCGTCACGGTTCGGGTCCTCGGGTTTGGTTTTTGTGCCCATGCCTAGTTTCAATAGAAAGAGTTTCTGGAGAAGAGGGAGAAGCTGATAGAAGAGAAGAAGAAAATAGCAGACGTGAAGAAGATATATTTTGAGGAGATGCTTGATCTAGAGAGGGAATTTGATACGTCTTTGGAGCTGCTCATGAACAAGCACGGCCTTCACGATGAAATGACGCATACTACTAAGTGTTCATGTTGTGCTTTGGGTATGTTGGCGGCAGTGCCCGCCCATTAAATCTGAGGACCAGAAGCTCATAAAAAAATTAAGGACCACGTTAATGAATATATTTCAGAGCCAGAGATTTGAACTCGATACTTGCGTACTGTTTAGCAACATCATCATCATTACACTATAGACAAATTGTTGTTTTTTGTCGGCTGGCACAAAATATATAATTTTAGGGCCGGACGCACCAGCTTGTAATGCCTGGTGTCATGGCCGCTACTGGTTGGCAGATCTAAAGAGATTTGAGAAATACTATAGCTCTCAACCATTTCGCTCAGATTTTCATGGAGAAAGAAAGTTACAATCACCTCATCAAATCTGCTTCCATCAAACGCTCTGCTGCTCCGTCCATAGCTGCATCAACTGTTGTAGAAGCCGTTCCTGAATCTCGAAATTTGAATTCTCCGCATCATTTTATTAAGTTTGAAAAGGTGGTTACTGCCAAACTGGTTTCAGATTGTCTCATGTGTTACTGAAGAGATCGATAGAGCTCAAATCAAGTGTTTGCAGAGGAGCCAAATTGTAGATTGAGATGTTATCTTTCCCTTTGTTGTAGTATATCATTTTGGCCTATGCTGTTTAAATCCATTTTAGTTCTTGACTTTTTCATGATAACCCAGAAATTCCATTTAATTTCACCCCTTCTCATCATTAGTATGACTTTTACAATGTTTGATTATTATCACACAAAAAAAAAAAATATGTTTTTAGATGTTATTTCCCTAATATATTTCAACCTCAAAAAAAATCTAAAAAATGACCATATTTATGACAAATTTTAAATCAAATAAATAGTCAACATAATAGATATAAAGAATTAATAAACAGTCAAAAAGTTAATATACATCATAATTAACATAAGATGTTACTTAAACAATAAAGCCGTTGACAACAAAAAATTTACCCATGAAAAATTTGTTACTTCTTTGTCACTAATTCATGAAATCTTAACTAAACTGACCAAAAAAAACATTTATCATCGTAAACCATTAAACATCAAAGATTTTCAAGATTTGCTTTCATGCTATAATAAATAGAACATTGGATGTTTTGATGAGCGCAATATGCTCAGCTTCAGTCTCTAATCTATTTGACTAAACTAATAGTTTATTCAAAAATATGACAAAAAACATAAAAATTGCATTTTAAATCAAAAACAAAATATTAAAAAAATAAAACACCAAAAACAGTCTATATTTATAACAATATTTAGTAAAAAAAATTGTCAACAAGAAAAACTAAGTGAGTTAATAAAAAGTCAAATATTAAATACTCATTCAAAAAATATGCTCTCTCACTTATCGCCATACTTTCCATTTTCGATACATAGACGAATGGGTTAGTAGGAACGTAAGCTGCCCGGTTTGTCGGGACACTGGTTTGTGATCTATGAGAAAAATCAAAATCATAAGATATATCCAAATATTTAAAATAAATGAGTATAAAGTATTATTTTCTTTGGAATAAGCTCGCGCATTCGAGATGAATAAAACTAGCATTTCACCTTACAAAGAAAACTCAAACTTCAACATTTGCGATTCTCGAGTATTAGAATTTTTCTTAAAATTAAATTTATTGATAATATATTAGCACACATATTGTATCCATCATTCAGTTTAGTGATCATATTCGCACACAACAAATTAAAATTTATTAAGTATACCAAAATATTCAGCGGACAATTAGTTAAACATCAGAACAAATAAATTATATTTAACAACTGAGCGAAAAAAAAATCAAATAATTTTCAATTAAAAACTATTAAAAAGTCAAATTTCCGCGCGTAGCGCAGTCAGCGGATCTAGTTAACTTTAAAACTCAAATGAAAAAGATATATAGACGTGATGACAAAGAAAAAAAATTACTAACTCAGTCATGAAAAAAATAATTATTAACTCAGTCAATAGTCTGTCCAATATCAGTTGAGAATAGTGCACCTCACCCAACTTAAAACACTGTGCACTGAACATATTTTCTTTTCTTACACTTTATTAAATCATAAGCCGATCACATTGGACAGCAAAATATTGGTCATATTTATAATTCGGAGGTTCAGTTTGCGAAGCTACATAATATTTTTATTATAAAATAATCACGATAAACAAAGTCTTCACAAGAAGTTTTAATTAAACAAATAATAATAAGAAAACAGATTAAACGATCATGCAAATAAAGTAAAGCTGAGATAAATAATAAAAAAAACTCACTCGGGTCCTGAATGTGTATGGCTAGATCCTGATCCTCCATAGAAGAAATAACTGCCCCAGTCACTGGTATGAAAAATTTTGTTGATGTCTACAGTCTCTAGGTTATGGAAACTTCACTGGGAGAATTTCCAGAGCCCATTTGGGTTGTGTGTTGGCTAAACTTTTAAGAATCTATAATCTCACTTCTCCACACCACTGCAGTAGCATGATCTACTAAGGTCATAAAAAACTCTTGTCCAATTATAAATCATATATTTACTTAATCTTTGATATAATCATAATTCTATCTAAATTTTGATGTTAATAATAGTTTAAAGAAATATATTTTATTTTATTGTACAATACAAGAAAAACTAGCAAATGCCAAAAGAAAAGCGCATATAGACTTTTAAAGCCTATAACCCACTTTGGATCATCTGAGAAACTCTTAAATTTATAAAATGATTAAATGCTCTGGGACAAGAAAATGTATGATTTGAACAACATGGAATTCACGGTAGAATCACTTCTTTTCTCGTGATCAACCTAGTAGAAAAAACGAAGCATAATATAAAAAGAAAATAAGCAAAAAACAAGAAAAACTAAGCAAAACAAAAATACAAAAACAAAAAGAAAATTAATAAAACAAAAAACAATTATTTTTTATTTTGCTTGATGTTTGCATTTATTAACGACACATATATAATTGTTTTGAAAATAGTGAGTTCCTATCCATTAGAGCCTGATGTTTCATAAAATTTTCTTGGCAACAGAATACCAAGATGGTTGTCAAGGTGGAATAGAACATAGATTTGTATAAGACCAATTACTCAAGATTATAGCCTCTGGTTCTATTGTATCCGCCACTCTGGAAAACTGTTTATGATATTACTATTAGAATCCAAAAACCTAATTCAAGTCATCTCAATAACATACCAATATTATTTGTAAAAATTCATTTAATATTATTAATTATATATTTGAAAAAAAACTAATTAATTATATGTATGTGTGCATGATATGTGTTTTATAATAAGTTAATAACTTCCAACTAATCATGTTAAAGACCTCATGAAGGAGAGTAATAATTAAGTTCAACAAACAATAATATTGTTGATACGTTACATTCGATTTTTTTTCTTTTAAAACGTTATATTTGAGGATGTTGCTTCTGTTGAATGACCTTCGTCGTCATAAACGGTACTCCTTCTGTTTGTATTAAGTATTTAAGAAAATTTTTTCGTTACAAACAAAGTGTCGTTTTCGATTTTCAATACAATATTTGTTATTTTAGCTTATTTTTCTTGTTGCAAAATAAGTGTCATTTTCTATTTCTAATGCAATTTTTTACATATAATTTTTTTGTCCTTTTAACTAACCAATAGATATTTTTTAAATTATTTTTATTTAAATAATTTTACATTAAATAAAGGTAAACTAGTATATTTATTCATTTTCTTAATATGCGTAAATTATGTCTAAGTGACTTTTATATTGAAACGGAAGGAGTAATATTATTCTGTAATTTAGTTTTGTTGATTGAAATATGATTAAGTGCATAAATAATTATATTTTTACATAGAACATATACATAATTAATTGTTTCCTTAAGCATTGTGCATAAAAATAAAACGATATCTATACTATTAAAATAGAAGCCATAACTTTTTATTTGTGATTTTTTTTTTAAATTTGAACCAACCTTAGAAATTTTATCAATTTTATCATAACTTGATCATAATATCTTTTATATCTTTATTTTTATTTAAAATACAATTATGTTTCAATATATTCTGACAAAAACTTTTCAATATCTTTTAGAATTGTTTTAGAATATATTTCTAAAAATTAGTTAATTTAAACTTTAACTATCATAAATATAATTAAAATTAAATTAAATTTAGTTTTGATTTACAAACGAAAATGGAAATTATATAAAATATTTTAAATATTTACATCAACTAATTTTAAAAATAAATTTAATAAATATTTTACAAGATTTTGTTAGTAAGAAATATTAGTTTCTAAGACTATTCAACTCAAGTATCCCAAAACTAAAGTTTGAATTATATAAAATAGTATTATTATAGAATAATATTTTCTAAGTAAATTTTGTTAAAAATTAAAATTTTATAAAGTTCTATAGTAATAATATTATTAACCACACATCCTTATTATAATGTTAGATAACATATAACACTTAATTAATTTCTTCATTGATAAAGTTTATTATATAACTTTAAAAATTGTAGTACAAAAAAAATTAACCCGCATGGTTGTGCGGATCAAAATCTAGTTTAAATTAAAATAGATGGAGTATAACTTATAATAACCAAATTTTACCAATTCTGAAAAAAAAAAATTTATCTATTTTGTAACTTAATAAAGAGTATAGTTTATCAGATTAGTTTAAAGAAAAAAAATTGCTACACTAAGTTTTTTTGAATTTGTTTGTCTTTTTTTAAGTAATATTTTTTATGCTGTTAAGAAAGTAATATTTTGTGTTTACTTTATTGTCTTTTAATTAATATGATTTTTTCACTAAATCGTGTAGTCTCTTTTCTTATATATGGCAGTAAAAGTACTGTATTTAGTTCTAAAAACATTTCATTGTCAGATATATCACACATGACATTGATATATAATTCCGCTGTGTTCGTTGCACGGGCCTTTGTAATGAGTTTCTAATTCATTCTAAATGTATGTCTAATTCTTTAATTCAAATCACCTTAAATTCATCCTAAAGAGGTGTTATTTGTTGTCTAAGTTGAAATCAATGCTATATGAAAATTACAATTTATGAGAAATATTGTAACCCTTCGACCACCTACAGATAAATAGCACCTACGGATCATAGGCTTCCCACATTCGGTTTCTCGGCATGCGGGTCTCCTTCCATACGACGGGTGATCATTTTCTGGAAGTTTGGAAGTTTTGTTAAGTGAATATGTGTAATCACTACGTGATATTTTCCATATTTTGATCTTATTCACATGATATGGTGAACCAATTCCTCATAGATTATTCATCTTTCCACACTATTCTAGTTTAATCACGTTTAATTCTAAAGTTTTTTTTCTTAGATGTGTGACCAAAAATATAAATGTATCTTGGTAATATGTGTTGCCAAATCAATTTTTTAAAACCTTTTACACATGCCACAAAGCAAGAGGTTACAAATATATTTTGTGTACTTCATGGGCATATTTTGATTACCGCTGATTTATTTTGATACCACTATGACTTATGATTTTTTTTTTTTTTGACTAAGACTATGATTATGGGCGTTTGGGTACCCATTCAAATTTGTTTTCCGGTCTATTCAGGTTTAAAAATTACAGTTATGTACAGATTTTTATAAATTTTAGTTTGGATTCAGTTAAGATTTTTACGGGTTCGGTTCAGATTCGAATAATTGAGTTGAAATTATTATTTTTTAAATAAAATTCATATATAAGTTAAATTTCTTAAAATATCAAAATAAAAGTAATATATAACATATAAAATTGAGCAATGTATGCCGAAATACCTAAATTAAAATAAAATTTGGTTTACATTGAATATTTGGATGGAGAGTAAATAAACATTTTAAATATTTTTTGTATTTTGAGTATTGCTTAGCTAATTTAAATATTTAATTTTTATTATTTGTATATATTTTCAAATATTTTGTAAAACTTCAAAATATTTTATACATTTTGGATACTTTTAGACATTAAATCTAAAAATAACTAATATATTTAAATTTATAAATCTGATCCGGATATATTCAGATACCTGAAATGTTTTGGTTTAGATCGGGATCGATTCATGTTCTCTAAAGACTAAAATTTTGAATATGTTCAGATATTTAATCAGTTTCGATTCAGGTTTACTATTAGTTTTTATGATCATATTCAGTTCGGTTTTTGTTTCAAATATCTTGCCAAGCCCTAACTGTGATTTCATGATACACAAAATACGTTACTATCTCTATATTAATTTACTTGGTGTTTGAAATTTTTATTTGTTTCATAATAAGTGTTGTTATCTTTATTCTATATAAAATTTAATGTTGTTTAATAACTAATTAAAAAAGTTATATATTATTTATTGGTTGAACTAGTTTTATTTATGATGTTTTTATTAACCGAGATATATTATATAGGATTTTATATTTTTTAATCTATATGCATTAACATTAGGCACTAAGTAAATGAAACCGAGGAGATATTTATAAAAGAATTCTTGATATCCTACCATTTTCTCCTAAATATTTCTACTTAACTTTCTTTACTAAACATGGCTATTTTCAAGATTTGTGGGTAATTTCTACGGATCATAATTGATACGCTTGTCAATCTCCTAGCACTTTAATTGTGTGGATAATATATTACGTCAGATTGTAATTGACGTAATAACTTACCATAATGAAAGTTGGCAAGATTTGACCAGGAAATATTCAAAGCATCCGCACTTTCGTCCAAGGCCAAAAATTTCGTCATTTTTTTTTATTTTAATTTTTTAGCAAAACCCACAAAATTATCCTCTATTTATCCAGATCTCAAACACTCAAAAGTGAACAAAATGATTATAATAAGAGAATGAATAAAACATATCTCATATTTATTCTCTTCTTTGCCGCATCGTATTCATCACCGGGCATTGCAGATCCCGTGAATGTCTACGAAGACTTCGTCCAATGTTTCAAAAACAAGACGAGCATCTCCGACAAGGATCTAGCCGATGTCGTTTTGTCCCGTACTAGCGTTACCTTCACCCCTGTCCTACGCGCGTACATCCGAAATGCTCGTTTCAATACCTCCTCAACGCCGAAACCGTCGGTCATCGTGCTGCCACGTGTTGATTCTCACGTTCAAGCCGCCGTGGTCTGCACCAAAACGCTGAATCTCCAGCTCAAGATCCGGAGCGGCGGTCACGACTACGACGGTCTCTCCTACGTCTCCGCCGTAACGTTCATCATCCTCGATCTCTCTAACTTCCGAAACATCACCGTCGATATGAAAGACGACGGCGGATCCGCTTGGGTACAAACGGGTGCCACGCTCGGTGAGCTTTTCTTTAGGATCTGGGAGAAGAGCGAGGTACACGCTTTCCCCGCCGGAATTTGTCCTACCGTCGGTGTCGGAGGACACGTAAGCGGCGGCGGGTACGGGCACATGATTCGAAAGTTCGGGCTCACGATAGATTACGTCGTGGACGCTACGATCGTCGACGTTAACGGCCGGGTTCTTGATCGGAAAACGATGGGGGAGGATCTCTTCTGGGCGATACGAGGCGGAGGAGCTGGAAGCTTCGGCGTCGTTTTGGCTTTCAAAGTGAAACTCGTGGAGGTTCCAAAAACCGTCACCGTCTTCAGGGTAGATAGAACGACGGACCAAAATGCCCTCGACATGGTTCACAAATGGCAGTTCGTGGCTCCGAGAACCGACCCCGGTCTGTTCATAAGAGTTTTGTTAGCCTCTCCGACCAAGAACAAGACACAAACGGTGAACGCTAAGGTGAGAGCTTTGTATCTGGGAAAAGCCAACGACGTCGTTTCAATGATGGCGAAGGAGTTCCCTGAGTTGGGTCTGAAGGTAGAGAATTGTAAGGAGATGACTTGGATCCAATCACTCTTGTGGTGGATGAACCATAAAGACGTGGAGAAAGTGAAACCGGATGTTTTACTTGAAAGAGAACCGGACTCGGCTGACTTTGTCAAGAGGAAATCGGATTATGTCGAGAAGGAAATTACCAAACCGGAACTAAACCGGTTGATTCAGAAATTAGCGACATTAGACCGAACCGGTTTGGTTTTAAATCCATATGGAGGGAATCTAAACGCGACGGCAGCGAATGAAACGGCGTTTCCGCATAGGCACAAACTATACAAAATCCAACATTCAACGACTTGGTCCGATGCTGGTCCAGAAGCGGACAAGCTCTACCTTGGTAATTTAAGAACAACCTATAGAATCATGACCCCATTCGTGTCGAAAAACCCTAGGAGCTCCTATTTGAACTATAGAGATGTCGATATTGGGGTCAATGACCATGGAAGGGATAGTTATCAAAAGGGAGAAATCTATGGGAGGAAATATTTTGGGGAGAATTTTGATCGGTTGGTTCGGGTGAAAACCGCTGTAGATCCGGATAATTTCTTTAGGAATGAGCAGAGTATACCAACCTTACCTCTGAAGGGAAGGTAGAAAAATATAGTTCATAATAACCATTGTAAGTTTTATTAACTGTTTCGTCATGAAACTTGGAATAAATTTTATTTCTAGTCATTTTCCACGTTTTGAAATTTACTTATGTATCGAACCTTGGATACTCCATGTGCGATCTAGCTGAGAGCAAATTCAGTAAACGGTCCAAAACAAAAAAAAACATTAGTCAATACAATACTAACATAATGCGTCTCTCTCTATGCATTCGGAAACAAAACATCTCTATGCATTCGGAAACAAAACACTTTTGGCTTCAACATTAATCAGATAATTAACTCCACGATTAAGGTTTCTAGGTTTAAAGAGGTTGACCACTTATCCACCTCTTGAACAAGATTGAGCTCTCCACTGGTTTATACTCTAGCGTGTGCCCGCCTCCCTATATAAACAAATCCATTAATTAATCAATCAAGATATCTGATGGAGCTATAAAAGCTTTGCATTTATGTTAATGAAAATTTGTGGGATCAAAGAGTTACTTTCACAGTGGCATATGTCATCTTATTAGCATAAGTCTGGGTGTATCTGCAAATAAAAAAAAAGGTTGACAAGCTTAATACAAAATGAACTAAAAGAAAGCAACAAAAGAAATAAAAAGTGATCGGTGTATTTATACCCAGCGACTTTATCCTGTATAATCCATGGCCTCCATTTCTCAATAATGGAAAAGTTTAGAGACCTTATCCATTCTTGAGTTCCAACGAAAGGGATTGTCAGATCGTGATCACCACTTTTCACCATAAACATGATTGTCAGAAGAGTTTTCAAACCAATAAATTAATGAAGTACGCATGTGAAGACTTTAAATGTTGGTGTACCTGAGGATGAGAGATCGATAGCCTGTGATGCTGTTATTCATATGGTATGGTATGCAGCTTTTGATGTCTTGAATGCAATGCACATTCGCGCTGTCACATCGCTCCCATTTCCCTTTAGTTCCCTGCAATCATAGAGTTTGATCATTAGATGTAACCAATGACCAATGATACTAAACAAGTTGTCATATATATATTACCTTTGCCACGTTAAGTGCTCTACGTACGCTCTCGTTATTAGCCCAGTATTCAGAAAGAGAATACCGATACATCTGCACAAAAACCAACCTTGTTCAATACTCTTCTCTAGTGGTTTAATTGTTAAGTGGATAGCCATTTGATCCAAAGATACCAAGAAGCTTACATAGCAATCAGGAGATGTTTTGTCACAATTTGATTCTAGAACAAATTCTTTATATACTCTAGAGACAGACTATAAATGAACACACAAAAAAACAAGTTAGTGGTTTACCATTGAGTCGTATTTCGTACAACTAACTAAATTCCAAAAGGTGTGTATATACCTTGTTGTACTCTTTAACGAGTTTTAAGCATTCTGTATTGAGAGGATCCACATGAAAATAGTCTCCTCCACAGCTTCTCTTCATCGCCTACAAAAGTAGGTGTTTGTAATGGTTCGTCAACTACTTCATTGTGGTTACAAGAGATGAAAGAATCTAAGTTTTTTTTTAATTGGTACCTCGAAGAGTTCATCAGAGATGAGTGCCATTCCATGAGCAAATGGAACACGAGTATTATTATCAAAATCAAAGTTTGTTACCGGGTTTCCGAGCACATAGCCCTGTTATTGGAAAGCGTAGGGAGGAAGAAAACACAAAACTTCGGTTCTTAATGCTTGTTAAGGTATACTGAATTAAAAGTAAGAAGCAAGAACCTGGAGATTTATTTGAGGTTTACAACATATATAATTTCCTGTGATTTATTGGTAAAATAACTGAATCAAGAAAAGGGCTTGCAAAGGATTAAAGTGATACAAGAACAAACTTACCATTTGAGATTTCTTGAACGATGGCTGGAACCACCTTACCGGAATAAGAGTTTCCGGTTACATAAAAAGGATTGGAGAAATATTCAGGATGGTTGTCTAGCCACTGCACGTACAACAATCACCAACAACAATAACAAAATCTCTAAAAGTATATATGCATAAAGAATCGAATAATAGATGATGTTGGAGATAAGCTTCAACATCACTAGAAAGGAAATCATCAAGAAAAGGAAATTATCCTTAAATGGAAATAGGATAATTAACTAAAGTTATAGGTTTAGGATAAAGGAAAGATTCCTAGATCATGATGTATTAGGTTGAAGTTAAGATGTCTAATACCTCTATATAAAGAGATCAAAGTGGTAAGGAAATCTAATAAAAAAAGAAAGAGAAAGTTAAGAAAGATTAATATGAACAGAGCAAAATTTTTATTATAAGTTGTGTTCTTGGCTACTTGATTTGGTATCAGAGCTAACCAGGTTCTTGTATTCGATAGCCAAGAGATTTCGATGGATAATACAGACGTCAAATCGCAGGCGAAGTTAAATGCAGTGCCATCGGTGACAACACCAATGCTCACGACAACAAACTATGTTGTATGGTTGATGCGTATGAAGGTTCTGTTGAGGTTTCATGAGGTATGGGAAACCATTGATCCAGGATCAAAGAATCAGAAGAAGAATGACCTAGCAACGGTTCTCTTGTTTCAAGGTATTCCAGAGAACTTAATTCTTCAAGTTGGTGATCAAGACTCTCCTAAAGAGATGTGGGAAGCACTAAAAGCTATGAATATTGGTGCTGATCGAGTTATAGAAGCTCAATTACACACACTGATGATTGAGTTTAATCATCTAAGGATGAAGGATAGTGATTCTATAGATGCATTCTCGAGCAAACTATCAGAATTTGCAGGAACTGCAGCATCATTAGGTCATACAATGGAAGAAGCAAAGCTGGTCAAGAAATTTCTGTCGTGTCTACCAAGCAAATTTCTACAACTCTCCGCAACACTGGAACAAGTACTCGACCTAAACAACACAAGATATGAAGATGTAGTGGG
The DNA here is from genome assembly GCA_014822095.1 of Diplotaxis tenuifolia. Taxonomy (NCBI): domain Eukaryota; kingdom Viridiplantae; phylum Streptophyta; class Magnoliopsida; order Brassicales; family Brassicaceae; genus Diplotaxis; species Diplotaxis tenuifolia. Next base: position 14,718 of record JABAYD010002133.1, read on the forward strand.
TCGACTTAAAGCTTTTGAAGAACGCCTACGAGGAGAAGAGAGAATGCGTGGAGAAAGGTCTGAAGAGCATGGAAATCTTCTCTATTTTGATCCCGGAAACAGAGGAAGGGGAAGAGGAAGTAACCGTGGCCGTGGACGTGGCAACAGAGGTAGAGGTAGAGGACGAGGCAGATTTGGCTCACAAGAGAGAAGCAAAGAAAAGAAAGACTACTCTCAAATAGAGTGCTTTCATTGTCAAAAGAAAGGTCACTTCGCTTCTGTGTGTCCTGAGGAGAAAGATGACGAAGAGCTTAACAAAGCAGATACAGAGGAAGCTGATGTTCCTTTGTATATGCACGAGAGACAGTGTCTCAAGTAATCATATGACTGGTGAGAGATCATACTTCTCTGAACTCAACGAAAACATCAAAGGAAAGGTGAAGTTTGGAGATGGTTGTGTGTCGACATCAATGGTAAAGGGTCGATATTGTTTGAAGCAAAGACACGGGAACATAGATTCTTGACCGACATATACTACATTCCAGATTTAAGGAGCAACATCTTAAGCTTAGGGCAAGCTACTGAACAAGGATGTGAGGTTGTGATGAAGGAAGATTACCTAACTCTAAGAGATCCAAATGGAAGGTTGATAGTAAAGGCGTTAAGAGCCTCTAACCGACTTTATAAGACCACTTTTAAAGTCAAGAAACCAACTTGTCTACATGGAAGAGAAGGATTCGTGGTGGTGAATAATGGTCACCGTGATGATCATGATCATGTCAAAACCGGAGGCAATAATGAAGATGATTTTGACAGTGATCATAATATGTGTAACACACGAAGCAATGAGTGTAACACACGAAGAAACAAGGTGTTCAGCACGATCAAGTTGTCAACCGAGTTATCTGGTGGATTATATAATTTGCTCCAAAGAAGAATTTGATAAACGTTTACTACCAAAGGATAATGAGTCATTGAAGGAAGCTAAAGACTTGAAAAAATGGGGAGATGCTTGCAAAGAAGAAATCATTTCAATCAACAAGAACAAGATATGGGTTCAAATTGATAAATCAATTCATATAAAGGTCACTGGTCTCAAATGGGTGTTCAATATCAAGAAAAATGCGGATGGAACTATCAACAAATTTAAAGCAAGACTTGTAGTCAAGGGATATCTACAAGAACATATGCAAGGGCATGTGCATGGTGTTGAACACAATACAAGAAGTGAGCAAGGCGCATACATCTTGATCAAGGCATTGACAAGAATCAAGTTCAAAGAGATGAAGAAGCTGACTCGAGTTCAAGACCTTAGCAATGGATGCTTGAAGCTTAAGGGGGAGAATGTTGGAGATAAGCTTCAACATCACTAGAATCGAAATCATCAAGAAAAGGAAATTATCCTTAAACGGAAATAGGATAATTAACTAAAGTTATAGGTTTAGGATAAAGGAAAGATTCCTAGATCATGATGTATTAGGTTGAAGTTAAGATGTATAATACCTCTATATAAAGAGATCAAAGTGTAAGGAGATCTAATAAGAAAAGAAAGAAAAGAAAAGAAAGAAAGAAAGTTAAGAAAGATTAATAAGAGCGAAGCAAAGTTTTTATTATAAGTTGTGTTTTTGGCTACTTGATTTGGATTGTTGGGATTGTGAAGGCCCATGTCCAACTCTATCTTATCTTATTAGTAAGATATTGTCCACTTTGGGCCTAATAGGCAAG
>JABAYD010002134.1:0-10994 GCA_014822095.1 Diplotaxis tenuifolia
TGCTATTTTGGTACTGGTAAGTTTATTTTCAAAGGGACATCACTACATTCTTTCATCATTTGAGATGATCCATGGAAGTTGAAAGAATGTGTTATGAAGAAGAGAAAATGTCTCTGTATAACACTCAAAACTTAATTTGCTACACTCTTACAAAATAACCCTTATAATCAGAACATACATCTCTGTTATATTTGCAACAGATAGGTCAAAAAAGACATGTTCACTCAACATCTGATCAGTGTTCACCATCCGAGGCAGACTGTGTCCATGAATCGATAAAAGTTGAAAGTTTGTCGGCAAATTAAACTACGCAAAAGAACCTCGGTCAGAGAGAAAGAAGCACATAACGGTTTTGCTTTTGGCACAAAGAAAAAGATACCACTCGTCAAGAACAAGAAGTCAATAAACACTACAAGGCATTATAATATACACCAAAATACAAATTACAATGGTGTTTGTGAGAGAGAGAGCTTAAACTCCCGAGCAAAGTTAAAAGAGACACTACTATATACAATGGTGAATGAAAAAGATAAATTGATTTATATTTTACAGATTCTTCAAGATCAGCCTGAGCCAGAAAAAAAACACCAAAAACGAATACATAGAGATTTCAGACTCTTTATATACAAAAAAAAAAAGACTAACCTGAATAATAACAAGTTAACAAAACGGTGACTGGAGACAGTAACTGATCTTCACCTTCCTCCTCCTCCGTCTCTCTCTCTCACACACTCTCTCAGGAAAAGATGACAAATATTTCACAATATTCAAAATGGTGGTGGTCGTACTAGTAATCAAATCCTTCTTCTCTATATACACTTTGTTTTTTGTCTTTGTCTACTAAGCCATGGCAGGGATGCCCGAGTTTTGGTTCAAGCATTCGAACCCTTCAACCCTAACTGCAGGTGGTTTAAGTCCAAACTTCATCCTAACGCAACCACGAGACGACGAAGATGATGATGATGGTGATGGAGAAGGAAAGCTAGTTGATGAGTTGGGTTGAAGGAAAGGAGAGTTAGGTGAGAGTTGATTAAGCTTCTCATCACAAAACCGAGCGTCTTGAGCTAATGGGTTCACTGCTCTGCTTGGTGGTGAGCCGTGAAAATATGACTGATCTAAATTATCCTCCTGAAAGAGATAAAGGAGTTAAAAGCTTTTGAGACAGAACATAAAGATGGTAACTACAAAAAAAAACTACTAGAAGCGAAGCATACCTTTCTACGAATGATGTCTAAAAGCTCAGCACCAGCTTTGGTATCACACAAATCAGATGCTGCTTGACTGTAGATAGAGAACAGAGTTAGTTAAATGTTTTTGGTTTATAATCACAAGAAAGAAGAGAAAGGAGGATGCTTTTTTTGGGATCTACCTCATGTGTAATCTGAGAGGGCGAATGAGATTGTTGGCGAGTAAGCATCCAACACGTCGTGGCTTAGGACACACGACGAGATCCTCACGAGACATGAAGGCGTTCTTCTGCTGGAAGTTGCAATGATTCATCTTTGATCCACACAAGAACGCCTGTTTTCAAAATCAAATTAAATTACATCAGATCTATTACACAAACATTCAAGATTGGTGAGAAAGCGAGTAACTTGTTTAAGATCTGAGTAATTCTATAAGAGGAAACACAGATCGGGTTAAAAAAAATTCAAACTTTATAAGAAAAAAAATAAAAAATCAAAACTTTAGATTCTAAAAGGCGAGAAAAACAGAGACATCAAGAAAGCTTGAGAAGAGAAGAAAGAGAGAGAGATGTGTACCTGAGTAAGATCCTCGAGAGAGGAGAGAGTTACGGTGCTGGAGAAGATATGAGAAAGAGAGCGAGAGAGAGGCGAAAAATCGTCTGAGGAAAAAGGGAATTTATAAAAGGATGAGAAAGCAAACTGTGTGTGAGGTTGACGATGACGTGAAACGGCATCGTTTGGTGGATTTTTTTGTAAATACTGCCTTTTTATTGCCGTCGTAATAGTGATATTCTGTGGACAGCTAAATATTTTTTTTTTGTTAAACTGTGGACAGCTAAATATTCCGGTTTCCATGCATTATAATTAGCCTTTGTAACTAATTGGTCAGCATAATGACTTTTTCCCGTTGTTTTCGCATATTTTAACAAATCCGAGGATTTATTTCTTCGTAAAAATGTATGTAACAACTTTTTAAAAAAAATATTTGTGATAATTTCTTTTAACAAAAAATATATGTAACATTTTAATTATGTAAAACTTCAGTTTTTTTTCTTGTAAAGAATAAAAAATAAAAATATTGAAACGCTGCCTTCTTTTAAAATAAGTGGAATTCATGTCCGGTTTGAGTTTTGGAAAAATTGTCATTTAAATCCTGAACTTTTAAATTTAGTTGAAAAAAAAATTTGAACTTTCTCTTGAACCGTTTAAAGCACGAACTTGTTTTGACTGACCATTTTAAACCTAAATTTTATTTGACCGAGCCATATTAGACACGACGTTAACTCGGTTAACAAACTGCTTAAACGGGGTTAAACTCCATTTATTATTTCTGTTAAACCCTATACTACGTCGTTTTTATTTTAGAAAACATACTTCTTTTTCAAAATCGAAATTGGAATCCCTAAATCTTAAAAACGAAATCCTTAATTTCATTTCACTAGGTTATCGATTTGAAGATGAATTCGTCGTCATAGATACAATATGGAAAAGAGATTCGTGGGTTCCCAACAAAATGTCATTGTGATTTACACCAAATAGTTAGTGACTCTCTCGGGAATCCCCCTATTCCTTATCATTCTTGCCGAACTAGAGTTTCTGATTTTGAATTGGGATAGAGAAAAAAATTAGGAATCAGGGATTTAGAGGAATTAGGGTTTTATCGAATTAGGGGTTTTGTAAAATCAAAACGACGTCGTATAGGATTTAACACAAATAATAAACGGAGATTAACCCCGTTTAGTTAGTTTGTTAACGAAGTTAACTTCGTGCCTAATATGACTCGGTCAAATAAAGTTTAGGTTTGAAATGGTCAGTGAAAACAAATTTGTGCTTTAAACGGTCCAGAGAAAATTTAGACTTTTTCTCAATCAAATTCATGTTTTAAATGACAATTTTTCCATTTGAGTTTGGAATATATATTGGATCCTTTAGCTTGGTTTTAGAAATTCGACATTACATTAGAAAAACTGAATATAATACTATTCAATCTTTTGTCAAGATTCATACCATACAACACATCCTTGTTCTTATAATCATTATGAATAGTGAAAAATACTTGCAATCATACCATGGTCAAACAATGGTATAGAATACTCAGACTTCGATTTGTTTGTTTTTTTGGCTATTCACGATAGACTTTTCCTATTCACGAACCCATTACCGGATTCCCACACCCCTAACGTGAATGAAGAGATAATCTAGCCCTGGAGAAAGAGAGAGGGCTATGTTTTGTTTGTCTTGACTCTTGGGACAAGAAAGGACAGTGGAAAGCGAGACATGCGAGCCATTCACGCATTGAACAAAGGAATAATAACTCCAAAATATTTGAAGTTTATACTATTTGATTATTAAACTCATTCCAGATTTTTTTTTTTTTAAACTCATTCCAGAAATAAAGATGAAGGTATACCGTGTGGTAGGGTCATCATATTAAACAAATCAAACTTAATCAGTAGTTGAATCTTAAACACGTTTGAAGATATCTGTCAGGAGTTTCGTTAGCTCTAAGTATCAACAGATTTTTTTTTTCTTTTTTTGATAACTCAGGTGTCCGGGGCTTATTTAGAGACCTGACTATCCTCGAAGGGGTCCTGAAAGCCTAACGGAAACCATGTTAAATCCGCTGTGGTCAGGGCTCGAACTCGTGATGGCGGACACCTCAGCCGAGGTTCTAAGTATCAACGGTTTCATAAACACCTTGAGGCTTAGAGACTTTCTTAGCTTTGACTTTGAGTTATTAATGGAGAAAATGATCTAAGATAACTTAAATTCCGCCGAAAAGTTCTCAAAACGACATGATTTTTCTTTTTGTATTATTGATAATTTTATGAGAGTATTAAAATTGTGAATAAGGAGGTTTCCTAGTTGCTACTTCTCTGAATATATCATACTAACTCCTCACCTAAATGCACGTGACGTGACTGATTAAATTATACATGTGGCTTTTGATTAATGAATTGTCGTCTATCCAACGACACTGACCTCTTAACACATCTCCACAGAATATTATGAGGATCCAATCTCAAGCTATACACAAATCTAATAAATAATGCTCCCGACATTATTTGTTCACACGATGAAAGCATTACTTAAGACAAAGAGAAGACAAGAACCGCAGAAACTCATTTGATGTTAATAATAATTGCGTAATTCTCATGATTTCTATAACATCCGCTTACTCACTTTCGTGTCATCTTTATCCTTTTAAAAAGAAACAAAAATCAAGTTGGAGCTTGGAATATAACAGTTTTTGAATTATTTATTTTTTGAACGATTCTTCGCAAATATTACTCATTTTTCTATAACAAACTTGAAATTATTTATTTTTATAAACAAAAAGAGTGTTTTACTTGGTTGGGCATTTAATAACCGTTTAACGGCGAAGGAGAGGAGAATAGATAGGCCCATGGGCTTTAATAACCTTTAACGGCCCTGATTTGTTCATTTTCAAAATAGGGCAACCTTGAAAACCCTAGCTTTAAAACCTGAGTTTACCACCAAACTCCTGTCTTGTAAGAAGAAGCCGCAAACCTCTCAGGACTCTTCTTTGTCTTTGCAGATCTCACTAACTGGTACGTTCAAAAGGTTTCTCGAATTGGTTTTGCTATAGTCTTCTCACGTATTCCTCTAAAATCTTGATAGCTTACTTCAGTGTAAGTAGAATAGTGAAAATGTTTTAGCTTTTTTGCAATTGGTCTAGATTCATCTGGAGTTTAGTGTGTATGAGAGATATGCAATGGTTTAGTTTGTAATAGACTACACAACCGCTTAAGTTGATCAAATATCTGCAAGCTTAAATAAAATGGTTATGATGATAGTAAGTTTCTCATGTATTTGACTTTTTTTTTTGTTTCAAGATTCTGTGAAGATGTTCTCCGCTCAGAACAAGATCAAGAAGGACAAGAACGCCGAGCCGACAGAATGCGATGTGCAAGTTGCTCAGGTAATAATTATTCCTCTTTCACATATTCGTGTCTGTAAATAATCTATTATGACATTTTTTTGTCTTCACTATCTCTCAGGCTTTGTTTGACCTGGAGAACACTAACCAGGAGTTGAAAAGCGAGTTGAAAGATCTTTACATCAACCAAGCAGTGTATGTTACTACATTTTTGTTTCTTCCTCTTCGTTTGCATTGGTTCTTATCAAATGATATGATTATGTCTATTGCAGTAACATGGACATCTCTGGAAACCGCAAGGCTATTGTGATTTACGTCCCATTCAGATTGAGGAAAGCTTTCCGCAAGATTCACCCTCGTCTCGTTAGAGAGCTTGAGAAGAAGTTCAGTGGCAAGGATGTTGTCTTTGTTGCCACAAGAAGGATCATGCGTCCTCCCAAGAAGGGTGCTGCTGTTCAGAGGCCACGCAACAGAACTCTAACCTCTGTTCACGAAGCTATGCTCGAGGATGTTGCTTACCCTGCTGAGATCGTTGGAAAACGTACTCGTTACCGTCTTGACGGATCCAAAGTCATGAAGGTATCGTATCATTAATCAGAATATTAGTAAGATCTTTCTCAGAATACGTTTTTCATTGTGATATGACTTATGTGACAGGTGTATTTGGAGGCTAAGGAAAGGAACAACACAGAGTACAAGCTCGAGACTATGGTTGGTGTGTACCGTAAACTCACTGGTAAGGATGTCACTTTTGAGTACCCGGTTGAAGCTTGAAAGTAAGATGATGCTGAAGAATCATCAGGATAGAGAAGAGAGAGGTTTTTGAAGTTTATGTATTTTGGTATTTGATGTAATGAATACTCTTTGTGCTTTTCAATTTTGAAACCTATGTTATAATTCCAGTTTCATGCTCGACTTCCCACATCAGCAAAGTGTACATGATTGGTGCCGAGATTCAGATTGGTTTAGCATTTGTTTCTACAGGAAGACGAAGATCTAACAATTGCTCGGTTTTGGATTAATGGGCCTTGTAATTGTAGCCCAAACTTGTATCATAGAGACAAGTAATAGTAGCCCAAAGGATGATTAGTTGCTTTTATGACGTCATCATGTGTTCTCTATACGGCACGTGAGTACTCTTTAAATTCACGTGCGCCACCACGTCATCCAAAATCTAATCCAGAAAATCCATCGTTGCCAAATCACCTCTTGGGTTTACACATTGTGTAGCAGTAAATTTGTATTTTTCAGTTTTGAAAATTACAATTTTCCCTATAATTCGTCCATTTAATTTCAGAGATATTTTACTTTATGACTCACTAATTCAGTTTCTTACCATTTAAAATCTAAAGCTTCGTCACATTTCATTAAATTACGAAATTTTTTAAAATTTAGTTTCCTTATGGTTTTGGATAAATATGAATTATTACACAATAGTCCAGATATATATATATATATATATTTAATTTAAATAACGACAAATAAGCTGTCTGTGAAGTAAGTTCTTTCTCTGCATCAAAATCTCTGATAAAGCTCCTCTCACAATCCTCTCTCTTTCTCTCTATCACACCGCGGAGTCTCCGAAGCTTCACTGGTAATTACTTACTCGATTACTCAAAAAAAAATGCCACTCGAAATCGTCTCTCTTTCGCTTTGGTTTATGTTGTTCGTTTTTAAAATCATTTGAAAACTCAGTTTCTGTTAATCAGTCGCGATCGAGTTAATCATTTGAAAAAATTCCGTAACGTCGCGTGTTCATCGTTTCTAACTTCTCGCTACAGTTCCGTTAGATTCAACGCGACATTTCCTCTTTTTTTTTTTGGTGACTAATCTCTCTCTCTCTCTCTCTGTATAAAAGAAGGAACAAAAAAAAATGCAGTCGTCAACGTATGCTGTAAAAGGAAACGCCGCGTTTGCGTTTCAGCGACGGACCTTCTCTAACCTCCACAACAGATCCGTAACCGCCACTACCACTAACGGAACTCGCTTCACGCCGCCACTCCACCTCCACTGCTCTGCTTCGAAAGCGATGGGAGGGAAGCTCGCTCGCGCTGAGAACGGGATCCAAACCGTTATGAATCTCTCTTCCGTCAAAGCTCGATCCATCAAAGCTCATGCCTCCTCTGGTTCGTCTTCCATCATCTTCTATTTGTGTATAGTCTTCTTTGGCTGCTTCGAGTGATGGTTTGGATTGAATGTAGGTGGTGGTGGTGATGAAGAAGAAGCTATACCTTTGAAATCGGAAGGGAATAGCTCCGGCACGGTGTTGCCGTTCGTTGGTGTTGCGTGCCTTGGTGCTATATTGTTTGGTTATCATCTTGGGTATGAGTAGCTAGCTTACGATGATCATGGATGTTTGGTAGATATAGATGATGATCACGTTGTTGCATTGGATTGATTCAGGGTAGTTAATGGTGCTCTTGAGTATCTTGCTAAGGATCTTGGTATCGCTGATAATACTGTTCTGCAAGGCAAGTGTGTTTTTGATTCGTGTTTATGATTAGTAGCCAAGCTCATTCTTTGATTGGTTCTAAGCAGGATGGATTGTTAGTGCGTTGCTTGCTGGTGCAACGGTTGGTTCATTCACCGGAGGTACATTAGCTGATAAGTTTGGACGTACAAGAACGTTTCAACTGGATGCTATCCCACTTGCCCTTGGCGCTTTCTTATGGTAGTTTCTCAAGCACTAAGTTATACCTATTGGTTGGTTTTTTCTCAAGCAGTCATTTCTTAAAACGCTTTTGATTTGCAGTGCAACAGCTCAGAGTGTGCAAACCATGATTGTGGGACGTCTGCTTGCAGGAATTGGAATTGGTATCTCATCAGCTATTGTACCACTTTACATATCCGAGGTTGTTTTTAACACCTGAGTTTCATAAGATTGTCAGATATTTTCGTATATGTTATGTTGCTGAAGAGTGTGATGATTGGTGTCGCTGTGTTAGATATCACCAACTGAAATCCGTGGAGCACTTGGATCTGTGAACCAGCTGTTCATATGTATAGGAATACTCGCAGCCTTGTTAGCTGGATTACCCCTTGCAGCAAACCCTCTATGGTATGTGAATCTTTCTTTATTCATCCGAACAACATATATTAAGTTTCCAAGTCATGATTTTGTAGGTGGAGGACAATGTTTGGTGTTGCTGTCATCCCTTCCGTTCTGTTAGCCATAGGAATGGCCTTTTCTCCAGAAAGTCCAAGGTGGCTTGTTCAGGTACTCTCCATGGACCCAACTCACACTTAACTGGGATCATTTTTTTGACTAGCTAATGATATAAAATTGCAGCAAGGAAAAGTTTCTGAAGCTGAAAAGGCGATCAAAACTCTGTATGGCAAAGAAAAAGTGCCTGAACTAGTGCGTGACTTATCAACCTATGGCCAAGGTTCTTCTGAACCAGAGGCAGGATGGTTTGATCTATTCAGCAACCGCTACTGGAAAGGTATTGCAAGACTTGCCGGAGATACATTGTTTCGTCGCTTATAATAAAATCTGACTGGTTCAGCCAAGATCTTCTTCCTTACAAACCTAATATCCTATTGATCGATGGTCTTTTTTTGTTGTAGTTGTAAGCGTAGGTGCGGCTCTCTTCTTGTTTCAACAGTTAGCTGGGATAAACGCAGTGGTGTACTACTCTACATCAGTGTTCCGTAGCGCCGGCATCCAATCTGATGTTGCAGCCAGTGCTCTCGTTGGAGCTTCAAACGTCTTTGGTTAGTTTTCACTTTTTTATGTTCCCGATGAGTTCCAACATAACAGAACAATAACCTGATGAAAATCCTGTTGCAGGCACTGCTGTTGCTTCGTCCTTGATGGACAAAATGGGAAGGAAGAGTCTTCTACTCACAAGCTTCGGTGGAATGGTACATAACTCATTATTTTAGCCATATTTGTAAATCTCCACCTCGAGCTCTCTTTAAGACGTCTTGTGAATATTTGTATGTGAAATAGGCTTTGTCGATGCTTCTGCTCTCTTTGTCCTTCACATGGAAGGCTCTTGCTGCTTATTCTGGCACCCTTGCTGTTGTTGGAACTGTTCTGTAAGTCAATCTCCTCTTAAAAGTATCGTTTCAGTCTCTCTGTTCCGGAGTTGACCGAATCTTGGCTTTGTTTAATCAGATACGTCCTGTCATTCTCACTTGGTGCTGGACCTGTTCCGGCTCTTCTTCTTCCAGAGATATTCGCATCTCGGATCAGAGCAAAAGCTGTCGCTCTTTCTCTCGGCATGCACTGGGTATATATGTCTATAAGCTCTATTGTTTAGACCAGAGTTTCTTAGCTTGACTTCTCACTTTTGTTTTGTTGGCCTCTCGAGTGCCTCAACAGATATCAAACTTTGTGATAGGACTCTACTTTCTAAGCGTGGTGACTAAGTTCGGAATCAGCAGTGTCTACTTGGGTTTCGCAGGAGTGTGTGTCCTTGCAGTCATCTACATTGCAGGAAACGTGGTGGAGACTAAAGGACGGTCACTAGAGGAAATAGAGTTTGCTCTTACCTCCGGAGCTTGAAATTAAACAAAGCCCACTTTGTTTCATCAATCGTTGATCTTGTGAGTCTCTTTCTTTCGTTCTACGCTTAGTACTCTTTAAATAACTTTGTACAATGAACTAAATAATCAGAGTAATGAGAAATCAATTCATCAACCACTACATGCTGGCTTTCCTTTCCCGCCTTTCCTTGGTATCTAGCCTGATTGATAAACAAAACAAACATTGCATTAGCGTGGTGGTTTCTCGATACCTTTAACATCTTTTAGAAATAGCAAAAGGAGCTTACCCCCAATACAGCTTTTGTGGCCTCTTTGGCACTGTGACTCATGTCTTATGATCATGAAGCTGTTCTAAGTTTCTCCTCTGCCTCTCTCTCTCTCTCGTCCTCGTCGCCTCCATAGTTTCTCCGTCGGCGTCCACCGCTGCTGCTTCAATAAATTTTGAGAATGAATAGAAAACTTATGTCTAACTAACGACCCTTGTGTACATAATAAACTTGATACATAATAAACCTAACATTTTCTGGTGTGCAAAATTATACCCAAAACTTTGGAACTTTGACGTTTCTTCCATCAAAATAAATAATTTATGATGGATTTGAAACCGTAACAAAATTTAATTACAACTAGGTTAATTACTAGTTTTATGATTAACTCTATTCATGAAATCCTAATTATATACCACCGAAAGTAAATGGCCTACGTCTATCTCACCGCTTTACTTGGGAGTAATGTTCTCCACTTTGGTTTTTAGAAGTAATGTTCTCCACTTTGGTTTTTAATTACTTTTTGTGCACTAAAAGCATAGTATTTAGACCTTACCAATAGTACCTTTTTTTTCAAAGAATTTTCACTAAACTTTATTTTTCCTTTTTGGTCAAACAAGGCTTAACCTTATTATCGATTGTTGTTCAAAACAAAAATTCGTATTTGACCTATAAAGCCACAGAAGAAGAGGGGGAAAGATCTGGCGGTGACATTTACGTGCACCTAAAGTTAGGCATGAAATCGTGTTCCTCGGCTTCGTGGGTCAGCGCCTAACATCTTGCACACGCTTCTATTTTCTAGTATTAATTTGTATCTCAAACTTTTCGATTAAAAAGTTTTAAAAGAATGAACATCGTGGTTTTGGATTTGATTTGCAAGTCACCAAGCTATAATTAACTATTATGGGTTACTACGGGAATGTTCTTTGGTTCGGTTTAATTTATACTTCCAGAAAGGAAACTAAAAACAGAAAAATGGACGTAAACACAGATAATTTAGTTTCACATATTATTAAAAGTCTATATGTCACAAAAACAACCGTTCGTTACATCACCACTCTCACCAATTCGTTCAACTTAGGATTCAGATTTGGTCCGATTCAAACATCCATATTTGACTCACCTTTTCTTCTTTTTCACTAATTTGAC
>JABAYD010002139.1:0-22920 GCA_014822095.1 Diplotaxis tenuifolia
GTTAGATTATCCCTCAGCAACTGCATAATGAGAGTGCTGTCTTTGTATGATTCTTCTCCTAGTGTGTCAAGCTCAGCTATGGCTTCTTCAAAAGCCTAGATGTCAATCCACCATCCAAAATTTAGAATGTCCCTCACAATAATAAACTCTGTTTATTAATAAATCTCTTATACATAAAGATAACCACTTTTGGTCCAAAACGAAGAACAACGAATCAAAGATCAATTCTGTTTCCAACAAACAGATAATAGTCAACCATCTTATTAGTGAAAACATCAATCATAAAACAGAAGAAAGCTCTCCAAGGCACAAAAACTCAGGACAACGACCTTTTATTACCATAAATACAGAGATGTTCCTACCAGAGACATAAGAAGCTAAAAAAACAACTAACCTGTTTGGCCATGTTACAAGCTTTGTCTGAAGAATTAAGAATCTCATAGTAAAACACAGAGAAATTCAACGCCAGACCAAGCCTAATAGGATGAGTAGGCGCCATATCAGCAGCTGCAATATCCTTAAAAAAAAACAAAACATAAACATCAGTTCTGGTAATAAAAAAAAAAAAATCAAACTTTTTTCCACCTGAGCAGCCTTATAAGCCCCCATAGTCTCCTCAGCATCAACTTTCCTCTCCTCACCAGACTTAAACTCCGCCATATACCTATGATAATCCCCCTTCATCTTCAAATAAAACACCTTCCCCTCACTCCCCGCCGCCGACGGAATCAAATTCGAATCTAGAAGCTTGAGTATCCCTTCGCAGACCTCGGACAGCTCCGTCTCGACTTTAGATCTGTAACCCTTCACGAGCGTCACGTGCTCCTCGTTCTTACGGCTCTCTTCCTTCTGCTCGATCGAGGAGACGATCCTCCACGCGGCGCGTAGAGATCCGATCACGTTCTTGTATGCGACTGAGAGGAGGTTACGTTCTTCCACGGTGAGTTCTGATGATGGAGTTGCGGATGTGACGAGGCTTTTCATGGATTGGACCATTTCTTCGTAACGCTCGGCTTGCTCGGCGAGCTTCGCCATGTAGACGTACTGGTCTCTGTTTAGTGTCGCCGCCGCCATTGGAGAGAGAAAGTGAAGAGAGAGGTTTTAATATTTTTTTTTTTTGTTGTTAGAAAGTGAAAAATGAAACGGAGAAGAGAGAGTGGTGGGGGGCTGGGGGCTATAGAGAACTATACTAATATTAACCACGCGCGCGTGGCTCAGTTTCTTTAAAACGACATCGTCTATTCATCGATACTTTTGGAAAGGCAGGCGCGTGTAGTGTATAGGGACGTGGAGTATGGTATGGTAATGGGCCGCAATACTCTTTTAGTGAGTCAGCTTCTAATCACAGGTTTGATAGTTGGGCCTTAATTAGGCCAAGTATGAGCCTTGATGAACATCGTCCACGGATGGCTTAAAAGTAAACAGCACAAGACCAGATGTTATGAACAGAAAGAAGAGACTGAAAGATTTTGACTAGAAAAGACCATCGTTATCGTACCATCAGCATTGTGTTTTGTCACTCGATGTGTTTGTCTTAACATGCAGAGGAATATGGGACATGTTAGGAAGCAAAATCACATCGCAAACCGTTTGAGTGTTAAAAAGGATGGAACATATAAAAAATTGAAAAAAAATACGTCGCCTGAGAGATTCGAACTCTCGCGGGGAAACCCCATGTACTTAGCAGGCACACGCCTTAACCACTCGGCCAAAGCGACATTTTGCTATATTTTGAATTAACTCTTTACTGTCTAATTGTAGAAATGAAAATGGCATTTGGAGATCAAATTTATAAATGTTAATTGTCGTTGGTATGTTTCAACGATGCAAAACGATATTTAAACTTTCTTTTTGGGCTAATATGTCTTCAATTTTACTATAAAAATGTAGAATTAATCAAATAATCCAATATATTAATGCTAGTCTTCGTCATGATGTAATAGGAGAGATGATCCTTGCTTCGATGCTCAAGGGAGCCGTTGTATTCACATCACATGAAATGATCAAAGAGCAATCTCTTTGGAGGTTACTTATATCACCTTGTTTTGGTGATTGATTTATCAATACAGGTTAGCAGCAGAATGTAGTTTCTGTTTCAGGGTCTAAATCTACAATGTGGAAGAAGCTGGCTTTGTTTTAGCGGCACGGTACTGAAGTCTTATGACTTTCTGTGGATAATAGTAAGATACAAAGTAAACTGTAAAAGTTACATACTACACAACAATGAATCTGGACCCAAAAGGTAGCATAAATGCGCCAGATATGGCCAGCCAAATCCTCATAAAAGAATAACATAAATACACAAGGATAGTATCTCTGCAACATCTCTATGCCATTTCATGAAACTTAGCTATCTTTCTCAAGATCAGTAACAACGTCCCTGAGAGAAGGAACTTTCATGGCCAGAGTTTTGTAGAGCCTAGAGTATCGAGCCCTTGTGGCATCAGCTGTTTTAGCTAAAGCCAGCACACTTAGAGCTTCAGGTAACTGAGTAAACATCTGTTTCATTTCCTCTAAGCTCATGTTTACTAAAACAGAAGGTCTGGGAACAACTCTGACAAGTTCACCTCCTTTAGGCTCTTGAACTCGTGCATCAGCCTTGATCACTAGCTCTGAGTTTGCGTTACCTCCACATTTTATGATGAATGGTGCTGAAGAGCCTGTGTTGAACTGCAAAACGTTCCACTGCGAGACCTCGGTTTCACCTGAGGATATTGATTCAAATGAAGGTCTCCGGCCGTGTGAAGAATATTCCAGAAGAAGATTGTTGTTCTCTTGTTCAGGGATTGTCTGTGGTTAATAAGAAAACATGTTAGTTTGTTTGAACTGGTTAAACATCACATGTCGTAACGTTACCTCGACCAGCTGGCGTGCTGTAGCGATTTCTCGTTGTGCACATGGATGATCAATATCAAGAAGGGAAGGCATTCGCTCAGTGAGATCATCAAGGGCTTCAAGTAATGCTGTTTTCTTGCTTTTACTCAAAACATGGACAGATGCTTGTCTTGTAATATCCTAACAAGATGCAAGCAAAGTCGTTGACAGTTATATTCTCTGGTCACAAATTAAACATAACCAAGATCAAGTATGAAGCCAATATGGTCTCAAATACCTTGACTTGCTTCAATATGCCATCCAGAGATATGAGAGAAGCTAATCTTGAGTCTTCAGCTGCTGTTGAAGGGTTTTGAATAGGAGAGCTACCTTCTTCCAAGTTAAGTAAAGCTGCATCACTTCTCATTTGTTGTAAAATCTGATACCACAGAGCAAACCAAAGTCATGAGCACAAGAACATTTCTACAAAAACAACCTCAGAACTGTATCATTGTTACCTTTCTTCTTTTGTGGTCAACGGACTCAAGAGCTGATCGAAGCTTAGCCACTTGGCCAGCATCTTCTGCCTCTTCTGCCGCCAAGGTACCAGCAATATCCTTCATGTGCTGCATTTGAGAAGTATAGACACGTTTTGCATACTCCGATAGAAGCTGTCCGAGAGCATCTGTGTGAGGTGGCACCGCGGCTCCTAGTCCAGCCATCCAACCATCCATAATCGCCGTGGAAAGAAGCTCTAGCTGGCCAGTGGTTCCTCCTGACACATCATCTGCAGTCACAGAAAGAAAATCAAAGTTTTCTGCTAGCCATAACCGAATCTGTCGCTGCAGTTCACCAGCTGGAGTGTGAACAAACAATGCAGCCAAGGCTTTGTTCCCAATAGCAAAGCTTTTGGCTTCATCTTGCATCTCTCGAAGTTTAACTCCAGTAACTTGCTGCCTCCCAGAATCCTAGACGATTACAATCTATAGCATAAGTGTCTCTCAATGTTTAACATATTAGGTAACACCTTACCTGTTCAAGTCCACGCATTCTTGAAACCACAGATGCCAACTTGTTTTTCCTTTCTGGCTTTATATTTACTTTAAACCTATGAGTCTGCATATCAGTGTATCGAACCGGGGATCTACCGGGGCTGCTACCTCTACTAGTGCTTTTGCTTCTACCAGTATTAGGCTTCTCAAGAAAGCCTTCAACAGGAGAAACCTAAAAGAAGAAAGTTGGATTAATTTAACATAAATAAAGGAAAAGAATCAGACTGAGTATGTCTATGCTCACCCTGATGGTCTGAAGCTCAGGTGAACGAGCCAGTAAAGACCTTATGTATAATATCCTGACTCGGGAAACAAGCATTGTATCCATTACTCTTCTTGATTCCATTTTCTGAATAAAGGAGAAGACAGAATCTCTGATCTCAGCAAGGATTTCATGCTCTCTGGAAGCACCAGCCTTGATGACAGCTGCCAAAACCTGCAAGTGAGAGACATCACAAGCTTCTCTTCAAACTATGATAGAAAGTAAAATGTCATTGACAATAAGATATTAACCAAGTACCAGCATTAGTAGCTTGTTTGCGCCGTCAGCAATGGCAGCAAGACCTTCATAGTCTTCAGGGTCAAAGTCATTCAATGCAGCTGTCAGGTATTCTCCAGCTGGTGTGGTTTTTGCTATTTCAGAACCAGTTTTTACTACAGTTATCGCTCCGTTATTCTTATTTGTTGGAGATGGTGACGCAACAGCTTCTGCCCTATTGTTTCTCCAAGGTGAATCACATTACATATCAGTTAATAGTTAAGGGATAAATATAATGAAATTGACAGAACCAAAACTCAATCGTTTCAAACTGATTCCGGAATCACCTGTTAACACTGGCAGGCTGAATGTTTGGTGATGCTCTTGAAGAGGGACTCGACACCTGAAAAAAACAGAAGAATTCTTCAGGTGCGTAGTATTGAACATACGTAGCCATTTATAAAGAACATAGTCATGTAACAGCTGAGAGCGGCGTCTTGATATGATATTGAACATGTTTAATGTAGCATAACTGTATGAGAGCAACGTATTACCTGGGTCGAAACAGCCATAGACTTTTCTGTTAATCTGTCAAACAACTTTTCGTTTTCTTCATGTAATCTCTGCAGAAAACATCCTTCTCTTCAGTTAAATGTACTAGTTCAAGTATCAATGGTTCAGCCGGAAGGCACGAAAACCGGTAAAAATACAGTCAAGAGTAAGACAGAGACGAACCTCAATCAGGGCATCACGTTTTTTAAGTTCTTCCTCAAGTTTCTTGGTAACAGAAGAAGAATCAATTGTGCCTGCATCTCCTGCTCTTGTTGTGTCAGGTCTAACGGCTTCACTTACTTGTGATTCCAAGTTTGTTATTTTAGCCTGCATCACAATTTAAATCAATTGCCACAACATTGGTTTTGAACTTTAAAGAGTAGATACTAATATTCATGGAGCACCAACCTGGAGATCTTGAATGGTGGAATCTTGTTGTTGCATTTGCAGTTTCTGTTCTTGGTCCAACTGTAAAAGTTGAGCTATTTGATTTCTTAACTGGGAATTCTGCTCCTTCTCTAGTCTATGTTTTTCTACAAGCATAGCATTCTCTGACTGCATGAAATACAAAATGGATAATGAGCAACAAGTAAAAATGTCATAAACCATCGTAGAAAGCCAAAGAAGAACCTTTAAATCTGATTGTAATGTAAATGAAACTTTCCACGCCCTCTGCACTTCACTGTAGAGCAATGCACACTGGTCATTTGCATCTTTAAGTTCTTGTTTTAACCCCAAAACCTCTTGTTTCAGATTCTGATTTTCTCTCTCTTTCTCCAACAGCTCCTTCCGAGCATCACTTGCCTGCAGGACCATCAATCACGTCAAATCCTGAACTAAAGCATGGATCTGTATTCTCTTTTTATAATATAATCTCTTTCCATTACACATCCACTTACCACATCTCTCCATTTCTTGATTGTATCTCGATTCCCAAGGCTTGGTACAGTATTCCTAGCTCTAGCAGCATAATTGAGACTTGATATTGTCCCGGACAAGTTCTCCGCACTGGGACAGATGTTAACGATCATCAATGTTTTGGAGCTTCCCCCTACACATCACAAGAAATTGTATATTCGTTACAAAGAGCTTCAAGCACAAATATATATATTAAAGGTGAAATGAAGAAGAAAGATGTAAGTTCACCTAGCGAATCTGCAAGTACTCTGGTAAGAACTGAATTCTCATAAGGAATTGGATCCTTTTCTGACGTCAAAGATGATAAAACATCTCCCAACCTAAAGAACAAGTGATATATATATACAGTGAGTAAAATTATATGTGCAGCATACTGGTAAGGGAGCAGTGAACAAAAAGAAAGGAACAATTTAACATACGCTGAAAGGGAGTTCATGACATGCAGCAGATCAGTGACGTGTTCTCCACCGTCATTTTCAACGGTTAAACCTTCACTTCCAGCCAAATCAACCAGAGAAAGCTTGCTATACGTATTCTCTCCAGTAATCGTGTTGCTATAGTATATGTGTATCGTGACAATCCTACAAAGAGAGAGAAGCCATCCTTAAAGAGATGAGACTAAGAGAATCTTAGCAGAGACATATAATTAAAAAAAAGGAACTATTCTAAGCAGAAAATAAAAACATACAGATGTGTCACATTAAATTTTGATTTATCATCTCCCCGGTTCTGAAATGCATATTTTAAGACACTTGAGAACTCCAATGGATTCTCAACTTTTTCCTGTTCGAGTTCTAAAATAGATTCATGTGAACCCATGTTGATCTTCGGCAAGTTGCTCTCAGTTTCCCAGAGTAAATCCCTGATCTGAAAATGAAAGTAGATTCCATTACAAAACCATCTAGGGAAAGAATATGAAAGCCACATGTATTAGTACCTGTTCATTATAGATCTCAAACACTGAGACAGAGAAACTGAATCGAGATGTGGAAGTTGCATCAGAGTTTGCTAGGTCGAAAAGCTCCTCAAAACAACGAGCATATAAACCACGGTCGTGACTCAAACCTTCCTGGCAAAAACAACAGTCAAAGATTCAGCTGAGAGCCATGTGAAGATGAAGATATGTGAACTATTTGTAAACTATGAGAGGAAAAGGAAAAGAATGGTAACCATGGTGTATGTCTTCCCTGCATTAGTTTCTCCGTATGCAAATATTGAAACGTTAGATCCATCCAGTGCAGACTGAACAAAAGGTTGGACATCATTGAACAATGCCGCTGAGGAAAAAAAAACCTCACAGTATTAGTATAGAGGTGACATTAGGAGAGACTACATATTCCAAAGAACTGTGGTACTGACCTTGTCCAACATGAGGTCCATAAACTCTGTCAAATTCAAAGTCCTTCTTGGGATTGGAGATAGTATCATCACTAGTGTTTACACATATGGTGCAATCCCCAGGGAATTCTATAACTGAAGGACCTTCATCCTCAAACAAGGGTCTTGCACGGCAAAACACCTTAATGTTCCCTAAAAATACAATACCACACTAATCATCAGGTCACAGAGAAGAACTATCAGAAGAACAATGAAACTATTCTCAAAGAAAGAGTAGAAATATAGCAAGAAAGACTGGTACCTTTGGCTGTTAACAAGTCATTAAACAGTTTTTTCTTCTCATTGATAAGTGGAGATATCCTTGCCTCAGTCTCGAGGACAGCTTGATCTGTGGTGGTTAAAGTAGATAAATGAATACAACACTCTACCGAATTCTACCAGAAAATCAGTACAAAACAAATAAAACAATGAAATGCCACAAGAAGAAGTAGGTAGATGGATTCATGAAACTTTCTAATAATGGGAATACATGGATTTATAAAGGTTCCAACATATGAAAGAGGCTTATCAACAGTTCTTCTTCAATAGTGAAAAAGGTAATGATTAACCATTTTTTTTTCCTTGATGCTTGGCAAAACTTGCATAGACAGTTCAAACATAGCATTGGGTGGAACAGGAAAACTTACCCAATTTACGACTTTTAGCAGCAAGAACACCTAAATAACGTGTAACCCTCTCAAGCTTTGCATTAGAATACTCCTGAAGATCAGTAGCTTCCTGTCTCAACTCCAAATAATCTTCCTTCGCAAGCTGTTCAACCAAGTCACATTTTTTAAGCAACGGTTAACCAACCGACCAAAAGATAATGCTACACACTAAACTTACACAGCATAGCCTATTCGATCACAAAAATCCACCTACTCAACTCCCACTTAGAGAAATAAAAATCCATCCTTTTCATTAAATTCAACTCAAAATCCAAGAACTCGGTTATAAGACTTGAGCAAAGCTAAAGAACAAAGATCCATCCTTTACATTCAAACTAGTAACGAGATGGACACGTAAGATTGAGTGAAATGAACTAAGGTATGCCAATAACAACTATGGACTGTAGAGTGAAGTTAAGTGAAAAAAGGAAGAGACTTTACACCTTAACTTTCTCCTTTAATCCAAAAACCTTGGAGGCAAGCAATTGCTTGGGGAGCTCCGGTGGGTGAGCCGTGGAAATCGAGTAACGCCTCAGCAGTGGACCGGTCGCACGGAGACCGGTCTCCTCAGAAGCAGACTTCCTGGGTTCGAATCCACTCACCTCCCAGTTCCACCTGTTGGTTTTACGATCGGCCATTTATTTTCTTCTACACATCAACAGATTTTAACTCCTCTCTCTCTCTCTCAGCTGATTTTTCCCTCTGTGTTGTATACAAAAAACAAAAAAGAATGAAAGGCGGAGAAGAAGCTTTTGATGGAGAATGATACGGTGTCGTTTGAATTTTCCCTTTTTTTAGTTCTTAAATTGACGAAAAAAATTAAATACGGGGGACGACTCGTGAAGCCTTTTGAGTCACATATCCTTGTGTGCTCTGTGTTGGTTCACGACAGCCTTATCGTGTTCGGTTATATGTCGATGATCGATCCTTACAACGAACTACTAAGTTGACTTTTCTCTCTCTCTTTTTTACACAACCAACTACGTTGACTTTTAACGTGAAAAACTTGACTCATGATCTCACAACATTTCTTTGCTTCATTTTCTACTATCAGATTAATCTACGGTGTCAAATGTTTAAGAACGCAGTGAATTAGGAGACAATAGTTTCCGTACTAATCTTAAACGTTACATTACTCTTTAAAAGAGTCTAACAAAGAGAAGTACAGTACATGAAAGAAACTAGGCAAGAGAAGAGAAGCAGTTGCTTTGGTCTCTCCTCTCTCTCAATATAAATAAGCTTATTATTTTTATTCCCGCTTGGATTTGGAGAGAGCTCTCTTACGCTGACCAAGCATGTACCTATACATGTGTGGACTACCTGGGACATAGATTGCAAGGACGAGTATCGTTGCGTAGAAGAAGTCGAATGAGAAGTTCAATGTGTTTGGCATCCTAACACTATACATCTCAGACGTCTGCAAGAAGAAAACACAAATGGACTATTCATGAATCAACCGTATAAAATTAAAAATCCAAAGCTTTATGATACATAGCATCAAAGTTTACTAATGGATCTAAGGGAGAGTTACTATGCTAAGCATATACAAATGGGTTACGTTAAAGAAAAAAGTGTCTCAATTCCTTTTTAAGAAATGACAATGAGGGTGTTGTGTTGTTACCTTGATGTGTGGTAAGGCGAGGTAGATAAGACCTACTTCACTGGTGATACCGGTCGGATATAGCACTAAAAAGCTGCTGTATCTGAACGAATTAAGTAAAAAATAAATAAATGAGCTGAGGGTTAACTATTTATCAATAATCAAGGCGTATTATAATGCATATAAATTGTATACCTGAGCCACAAGTGCCATGAAGGTGCAAAGCCTAGAGCTTCCTTAAGACCAAAGAAGGAGTAGCGAATAATCTGGGGGATAAGAAGCAATCACCTAAGCATTGACACAGGATTATTCAACCAAACATATATTAACTAAGAGGCACATGAAGACTTCTTCACCAATAATTTTGAGTAAAGAAACAAAAAATATACATGTGCAAATTAAGTTTCAAGGAGTCAAATCTAAACAGCTAGATATAGCAAAGATAGAATCTCTTGGTCTGTACTCTAACAATACATGTGACAGGAACCTTCTAAACCATTCGGAAGACAAGCAAAGTTTAGACATTTCAGATCCAGATCAAAAGGAAGGGAAGACTGATCACCTCCGTGATAGACCAGCTTATGACCAGGGAAGTAACAAGAAAATGTGACTGGACCTGAAAACGAAATAAAACATAAATCCAAAAGATCAAATGATGAAAAAACTACAACTGTATCAAATAGAAATAATGAAACTCGTAATGCTAGTTAGTAGTAAGTAACCTCTGGAAAACTGTATAGGACGCCCCAAGTGAGAAACAGCCTTGAACCTATCTGCGGAAGAGTTGCAGAAACAGGAGATCTGACCAAACCTACTCGAGTTTATAGAGTTCCAGCAGTATGTGTTAGTTCAAGCTCAAAACTAGTGTATTGGATCAGATCACCTCACCTACTAATCCATGAAGAATCTGCTCGATTAAAAAGGGGATTAATCAGTTTTACCAGGAGAAATGCTAAGAGAAAATGAATATTGTAATGGAAGATGCACCTCGAGAAAGGCGGCGGTCTGAGCAAGCTGGAGAGGCTTCTCTACGGCGTCGTAGACTTTTTCATGTCCACTCTCCTTCAACGTCTTTACCGCAAAGTACAAAACTTGAGCCCTAAGGAACCACAATTCGGGATCAAATCAGAGAGATGAACAGTAAAGAGAGTAGTAGGGTTTGGACTTACCATCCAGCAAAGACGACCCAGTTGTAGAGAGTGAGGTACACGCGACGGATGAAGGAGAAAGATCCTGCCATGGAAAGGAAGGTGGAGACAGAAAAGATTCTTTCGGACTCACCAAAGAGAGCAAAAGAGTTAATAATGACTTTATCGCGGAGAGATCGGAAGTGAAAAAGCACTTACAGAGACAGAAGACAGGTGAGCTGTTTCTCTCAACCGAATATTTATTATATAGCCCCAAACTTCCACAACCTTTCTAAAAACCACCCCTATAATAAATAAATCACCATTATTACCCCCAACTTCCAGAACCTGTGGAAGGTGGTAAAATCAACTTGTTGTGGTCTAAGCCAACCATATCTCTAGTAAACTTGAATCTCTGATGGCAAGACTTTGCGGCAAAAGCTCTCATGGTGGCAGAAGAAACTCTCACTAGGGTTAGGGTTGGCTGCAGATGAAAACTATCACCTGAGAGATTAGGCTTTTCCTCTTGAGGATATCATAAGAAAGATCAAACGGGTGTTTGTAACAACACAGAAGGCGCAGACTCAGGCATTTGAAGTCCATCAATCATATATATAGTTTTCATGATCCAAACCGAAGTAGCTTCTTCCAACACAAAACATGAGGAACGTCCATATCCATATTAGGCTTCTCTCTGCTGCAAGTAAGACTTGTTTCCTCGTTCTTCTTCTAGTAATCAAATGCTCTAGTCTCTTGTTACGTTTCATCTCAGAGTTACCTAGATCCATTCGATTTTTCTCATCATCGTCTGTCCAAACTATGATTTTTTTGTCTTCAAGTAAAGTTTCTTCTGATGATGATGATGAACATTCAACTTCAGTTTCACCACCTTCACTCACTAGCCTCTCATATGTATGCAGAAAGGAAAAAAAGTTCAGTTGTGGAAGGAGTTTATTGGTTTAGGTTAGGCTCAAAGCAGCGACGCAAGAAAGGCTCTGACTTTCTTTTTCTTCGTCTAGGTTAGGCTCAAAAGAGAATTCTTGTGACGCAAAAAACTCACCATCTTTCTTGAATTTTTGAAGGTTGGGGGAATTCGCCGTAGAATGACTTGGTCTTTGTCATTCTCGCGAGTCCCAATCTTTCCCAACCTCCTCAACTTTCCTCGGTCTTCAAAGGCTTGAATTTTAGATGGTTTTGAAGATAAAACGCAGAACATGCAATGAAGGGAGAAGAGCAGAGGAAAGAAGTGTATACGAAGAATGTTCAAGGTAGCAGAATAGAGAACTGAGTATTTTCTAACGTATGTGTAAACATTGCACGTGGTGATTATGAGAATTTTCCAAACGAGAGTTCCGATATCTTTGGTATTGATTCCCATCTTTGGTATTGATTCCCATGTTTTCCCCTAAATTTCACTAGTGTCAGAACGCCTTTCAAGCGCAATCTCTGCACACCAAATCTTCATGTAGTAAGGATACAAAGTATCACTCCAAGAAACCACCATCTTTCCACCATAATCACCCAATCTAATAGTCTCTCTAGTGATCTTATGTAGTCCTACCAAACCGAGCGAATTTCTCCACCTTCTTTTCTCAGTATCATACCATTTGAACACTCCCTCTAGCAGAGTACAAAACGTTCCCTATCACGCAATAAGCATATGAAGAAATACTCCAACCCATATGTTTCCCGATTGTGTCCCATTTACCTTGCCTGGGATCGTAAGCAAAGACCTCTTCATTAGTTACCACATGGAACTTTCTGTCAATAGACACAGTTTTATTTATAAATATCTCTTCTATCTCGTCGTGGTTGGGGGATAGAGAATCCCAAACCCGGGTTTCTGTATCGAACACCTCGAAAGAGTTCTTCTTTAAAAGGTGGTCAAAACCTGCTACATATATCTTGTGATCAACGACGCTGGTGGAAAATGAATGGAGCTCAACCGGCAAACTTGGAGCCTCGATCCACCCACTAGTATGAGATTTGCAATCCAGTACGGAGACTCTTCCGCTACTACTTTGATTCTTCCGCTACTACTTTGATAGGGTACGATGTCTAGTAAGACTTCCACGAATGCCAACAAGCACTTCAACAAAGAAGCCTCTCCACAAAGCAAAATCAAGAAACTAGTGAGTTTTATTTGTGTTGATTTATTTTGAATAATCACTTGGAAGCAGGGCCGTCTAACAGCATATGCAAGTGAAGCGATCGAACATGCCCAAATATAAAAATAAGCAAAAAATAAGCAAAAAATAAGAAGAAGAAAAAAACAAAAACATTTCCCCTTGGAAACTACTTAGGTAGCTGCTCCGGTGGAGAACAACCGGTCTAGACATGGTGGAAGCTCTTTTCCGTCTGAATCAGGTATGAATACAAGAATATTTCCCTTTCATTATAACCTTAAAACAACACTATGTCAACATTGAATACTTTTACCCGAATTTTCGTCCCTTTGGTTTTGCATTTTCTTTTTCCAGCCGCATTTGTCCCTGCCCGAGGCGTCTTTAACTGGACTCATTGCAATAATGACTGGTCATTACAGCCACTTGGTGAGTCATTTCTTTCATGTTAATGACTTTAACTACTTGAAACGGGTCTGATTTTCTGCTTAGTGAAGTTGATGTGAACATATAGTTTTATGGTCAATGTTGTAGAATTTTCTACTTGTTTTATTTCATTAGAGATTACTTTCTCTCTCCGTGACTCTCAACATTCATTCAAGTGTTTGATTGATGTAATTTTCTTATTTCTACAGGTAGGTTGCTGAAGGAGCTGAACTACCAGCTTTTGATTCTCGAATGCAGAATAGCTTTTGTGACAAATGTTATGACTGGAGAATTCAGATTTGACATAAAGAGGAGTCGTGCCCAGCTTTATGAGGAGGTGAAAGTAAAATATGAACCTATCGGGACGGGCTTAACATATTATAGCTTCCTATTGGATCTGCCAATTTCAAGTTACAATCGAGAAAGTCTTCGGGACTTACAAGAGGTTGTGCTAATGGTAAAACACGAAATTGGACATTTACAAGAAGTTGTGCTAATGGTAGAACAAGAAATTAGAGAAGTTGAAACCTTAACTCCTGTAGATATCTGGAAAAGCGATCAAAGAAGTAGCCGAGATTTTTAGTTGATATGAGATTAAGAGATTGTTTCAGCTTTGAATGTTCTTCTGTTTAACAACTTTTTCTAAGTTTTATCAAAAACAAAGTATTGAACTCACAAGAAAAACAAGAGAGTGAGAGAGAGAAGAGATAATGTGTTTGTCATAAGAGAGAAAATAGAAAAGGAAAAATTCTTATTCCTCTAATTCTTTTGTTTCAACATAAAAACACTTATATACTATTGTCCAAAAAAAGAGTGACTAAAGAATATGTATCAATCTCAAACAACTATATATCAAATATGTGTCCGATTGGCAGAGGAGGGTACATGAAGGGATACAGAGAGCATTTAGCTCCCATGTCTCTCCTCTACCATCTTGTTCCAGAGTTGATGATGATCAAAAGACTTGGCTGCCATCCATCATTGGAGTTGGAAACCAGCAGTTCATGAATTAACTTTTCATCTGTCTAATCTTCTTATTAGATTATCAAAACCACAAGTCAGTCAAAACAAGCGTGTGCTTTAAAGAAAACTGTTTATTAAATTTTTATATTTTGGTCACAAAATAAGCTTAAGTAAATAGTACATTCAAATAAATAAACTTAACAAAGTACATTATTTGTTCAAAGAAAAAAAACAAAGTACAGTGATCACAGTCGAAATCAGAAAAACGCACATACATGTTTAATGTTTCTCTTTTTGTTGGAAATTTTATGGGGGTTTTTGGTCAAAATGTTTACTGTTTGATATGAACCGAATTAAACTGAGCTGGCTTTTTTTTTTTTTTATAAATCATGTTACAAATATTTATTGAAAAAAATTCTAGGATTGTCTTAAAAAAGTTTCCATCTCAGAGTTCAGTTGAAGCAACAGTATGAGACTGGCCATCTTTCTGTTCCTTATCAGCCACGGACGGCCTTGTTCCGGATCTCCGTGCAGCACTGGTCAGTTCTTTAGCATCTGTTTCCTTGGGAGAAGATTGTATCTCTTCCTCTATTGGAAGTGTTCTCTTTGAGCCCTCTAGTGCAACACCCAGTACTATATTCTCTTCCACACCTGATCTACATAACGTTGAACCATCAGTTTCCTTCTTTGGCGACTTTGTTGTGGTTCCACTTCTCTTGGTCTTTGGTTTCTCATCTGTATTCTTTGGTTTAGACACCGGTTTGATTCCTGGCTTTACTACTGTTTCATCAGGTGCCTTTTTGGTATCAGAAACCACCTTTGAGTCTGAAGAAGGCGTTTCTTTGGACTTTGGACTGGAAACTTTGTCTTCTTGCTCTGCAGTTGATGGTTTTGATGGGCGTTTTTGAGATTTCGATTTGTCTTCTCCATATATCTTGTACGAGGGTTCGATCACCACCGAAGAACGCCTCGAAGCAACACCTCCAGGACCGTACATTGATTCTCCAAACGGTGCAGGTTCCATATCACCGGCTGTGTGCATCTTACGGATTGTACGAATCGGTGTAGCTAAACGTGCTCGGTGATGGCTTATGACTCTAAGAAGGTCCAACAATATAGCTTCCTGTATTCATTCACCAACAGCGTAAAAAAAACTTAAAGCCAATACAAGAAAAAGACTTACTGTAAAACTTTTGATTTACCTTTACAGATAAGTATTCTTCGCGATGAGACGTCTTCACAAAACAAGAGATAAGTATCTGTAGAAACCAAAATCAGATATTAGCACCAGAAAATCAAATGCTTCGTGAAATATCTGATATTCACTGACCACAAGGGCTTGATTTTCTGGATTGACATCTTCCAAGAATATCCTTCTATGCAGCTTCTGCTGCTCGACTTGAGGGTTCTTGGCCAATACTTTCCTCATGTCAGCTACAATATTCTGTTTTGGACAAGTTCAGAACAAGGAATCAGCTAATAAAATATTCAATGATTCATATTTAACTTGTGTAACGAGTAAAAACGATCATATACGAGTTAAGAAACGCACATTTATTTTGTTAACGTCCAAGTAACTGATAGCTAGGTGGGTTTTGATACGCCAATGAGTTTTCTGAGTAATGTTCCTCACGACATTGACTGTGAACTTATGGTTTGGGATGTGGATTGCTTCACGGTGGTCACCTCTTATGATCGTTGGTGACCACCAACCAACATGCTGCAAAAAAGATGCGTTGCAACAACAACCATGTGAGAACCTATGAAAAAAGATTCACAATATCTATAAAAGCTCGAAGATTATGATTACTAACCTCCACAGTACCAGAGACTTCATAACCTTCAATCTTTATTTGAATCCGCTCGTTCCTAACAAATGGCCGGGTTGCGTGAATCATAATACTTGAAAGAAAGTTTGTCAAAATCTGGAACAGCAAAAACTCAGGTTTAATCAAATATCTTTTCATGAACTAATAATGAAAATGTGAGTGAGATGTCACCTCTCGGCCAGCAAGAGTAATCAAAACTGTGCCAAGACCTCCAGCAGTGAGCCATTTGTGTGTTGAGAAACCCAGCAACTCCATGAATAGTGAAACAGCAGCAACCCATACAGCAGAATACACTGCTTTCCCAGCAAATTGAAATCCCATCTGTTCCATTTTTAAAATCAGCAAACTATATTGAGAAACCATACTTAGATTTATGATCTTGGAAGCAGAAACTTTCAGTAACATTACATACAGTTCTTGCATCGTTTGGGTCACTTGTTTCAGAGAAGAGCTTATGTGTTTGTTTGATAAGACTGCAATGAAAGAATTTATTTAACCAGAGTCAGAAGTCATGAGATGACAACATAAAATTTTCAAGTGAAACATAAAAGAGGAAAAGACAACACGCTTACCTTGATATGCAATAGGCAAATGCAAGTACTGTTGACAATGACCTCACAAAATTCAAAAGCCGGTCTTTTACAACTTTGCTAGCTTCAGTTGGAAGAACAACAGGATCTAATGCTCTTTAAAACGAATATCACCAGAATAAAACCATCTATCAGTTATCTCAACAAAGCAATTCAAATCAGTATTATCACCAAAATATCTGAACAATAAACCTTGGAATAGATATACCTGCAGATTAATAAGGCTCCTAACCATAACAGCAGGGGTTGAACATACGAGGTCATAACACGGTGCGTACCACTCTTTTTCCATCCGTTATCATTTTTCTTCTGCAATATTATAAAAGTAAGGTTCTAGACCACTAATTTGAACCGAGGCAGCACATAAAGGAAAGCAAGAAACAAAACAAAAAAGTTAAAATGACAACACCTACATTGAGTGATAGGTTTCTTCCTTGGCGAACAAGAGGCACTATACCCCACAGTGAGAAACCAAGTAGAGCAAGAGCAGGAACCAACTTAGATACAAGAGGTGATTGTTGTAATAACTCGTGTGATCTGCAAACCAGAGAGTGCAAATGTTTACTCAAAATCCCAACCAAAATATTACAACATCCCTAAGGGAAACCATGGTCGGCTACTTCCGAATTTTTTTCAGAATAGAACATTTATGCAACCCCGTAGATCCACAAAGGTTTCACACTTTTCCAAATGGTCATTCTGCAAGTCTAGGATTAAAAAGAAGTCTTACTTTGTTAGCACTGTAGTGGCAGCTTTGATAGCAGGTTCAATGACCTTGCCTCTTGCAGCAAAAGAAGGACACCTAAAGGTGGTGGTTCTGCATGGAACTGGAAAAATAGGCCTCCGAATGTAATCCGACAGTAAAACAACATTGCTGAAACCATGCTGCCCCAACTGTATATAGAAAAAAGAGTTAAGTTACTAAACATCAGCAGGACTAAGTTGAATAATTAAATGTAAGCTGAGTTTTATATATTACCGGTACACCTAATGAGAGATGACCCGTTGATATACGCAGCCTCCTCCTTATGTCCCTCTGAGAACAACCACATATTTAGAACGAGGAAGAAGAAAAAAAAAGGATAAAGAAATACAACTCAAGTGCTGAAGTGGTAGAAACATACACTTTCTGGATTATATAAAACTTGGTTTCTGCAAAGACCCATCCCATTGTGCAACTGCAATGAACCCATATTTTGACCAGGTTTAATGTGCTAGGCAGCGGCTTTAGTAGCACCAATCATAAGCCTCACAGCCAAAACGGAAATAAAACAAAGAGTGCCCAACACGATCTCTGCAATATACAAATGAAACACACCATATTGTAACATAAGTGTATGAAAACAACACTTCCAATGAATTTCTTCTCTATAACAAAAAGTGAGAATAAGTAAAAGCAATGAAAACCTAATGCACTAGTTTGATCCTTAAGACTAGTAACAATCTGACATCAAACTGAGAAGGAACTAGAGCCTTGGAAACACACAACACAGTTCGATTTGGTCCACGTGCAATTTTCATAACCAGAAACCTAAATTCTATGATAAATATGAAATCACGACTATAATTAACTTCCATCAGCTGATGCTAACCTAATCTCAAGTAGAGGAAGCAATACAAACCATACAGAGACGAAGATAAGTTAAAACAAAAAAATACGAATCCAAAATCGAAGTTACAATCGAAAGAATTGATACAGAAGCATGAACCTATCTATAGAAAAGGAAAGACTTACCTCAGAATCAAAAAAAAAATCAAAGGATAATGACGATTTTTTAGGGTTTCAAGCTTCTTTCTTCCGAGAGAGATGCTTCTAGCCTAGGAAGAGAGAACGCGAAGATTCGCGCAGACGGAGAATACGGTGTCGTTTCGGAATGGAACAACGTTCCGCCACGTGTTTCGACACGTCAGACTCGTGTATTAAACTATCTCACTTGGCGACAGAATAGAAAACATTTCCATTTTTGCTCTGTCTTTCACAAATACTTTCCATTTCTGTTAGACCCAAAATTCAAGTTGTCAGTTTAAAATTTACAGTATACAACGATACATCTTATCATTATGCAAATATCTATATAGTTTAAGGAGAAATACCCTAGATTAATTACTCATTTTATCATTATGTTGCTCAAAGGAAGAGATCAAATCAAGAGGTGCACTTCTTCGTACCATACAAAATGAGATAACATAAGCTCTTGGAATGTGAAGACTCTGAGATGAAGTTTACTATCTATCAATGAAGCTTGTGCTTCCGGCCGCCAAATAATAAAAATATAAACGGCCACATTTTGACAAATAGTTCTCAGTAGCATAGTGGTTGGGTTAACTCTTTAAGTATTATAAAGTCATGAGTTGGAATATCTCCGGCCACATTTCTTATTTTGGCTTCTAGCCTCCTAATTACTAGGACCGGCTCTGCTTGGAGGTGAAGTTTCAAATGAAAACAAAGAGAACGGTAGGATCGTAGAAGAGTTGCAGACAGGGTTTAGATCAAGTCACAAAACTACTACAAGAAGCTGGGAAGACACTTGGGAAACTGCGTAAGGAGTTTTCACTTCTTCGCAAGATATCAAAACTCGTATTCTCCACACTTAGGTCATTCATCTTCGCTACAAGGCCAAAGAAGCAAAAACTATCGCTTTTCTCTTGTGTATACATGACCTTCAGTACTGTATAAGACGATGGAACCTGATTTATATAACACTTGGACATTTATTCATATACTACTACATCAATGTGTTTAAGAGCTTAAATCTTCCTTGCATGAGTGAGATTCTATATAATTATATATCTATATATATATATATATATATATATATATATGTATGTATGTATACTCCCCAGGTATATATAATCAAACTGCGAAGCTTCTGATGAATGTGTCGGGTAAGCATGTAAAAGGATGTAATCCATATGGTTAGTGATTGGTCTCTTTTCCTACTCTTTAGAGAGACACGGTTTCAGTTTGTTCCACTTAGTTATGGTGTAGATTGGGCTTCTAGTAAGTTTTGCTATAGTTGTTAAAAATATAGTGTGATTTCAAATCAGAGTTGTTCTAATTTTTCTCGTTAAGAACGTTAATATCATTAAAATGAAAAAAAGGATTTTACAAAGTAGTTATCCTAAAGTCAATGCATCCAAGGTAAAAAAACATAAAACAAGGAAGCATTATGAAAATACAGACTAGTGAAACTTGTGAGTTACATTACATTTCTACTTTTGTGATGTTTTTTTTAATAACTTGTTTTTTAACTATGCTAACTTGAAAAGAAAGACAAAAAAAAAAGTCACTTGGCCATCTATCTACAGCTAGCAGAATCGCGTTAGTCTAAGCTTTCACGGCTGTTTTGTTTGACTAGTGGGCGATTCATACAATCTTTGCTGTAAAAGAAAGAAATTACGCAAATAAAATTTTCAGGTTTTGTCACTATTAACTAACCTTTTTTTTTTTTTTGTTTCCGTTGTTAACATCTATTAGTTGCCGTTATTAATACATTTTAACTAGCGATTGTACCAAAATTTACTCGTCAATCTATGTCACACAATAATAATTTTTAAGAGGTGTGCCAAGTGCAAGCATCATTACCCAAGTGTGTAAATTACCCACTAAACACGGAGATACTGGCAGAGAAATATAATGCTTATTCTTTTCTTATTTTATATTTTAGCAATGTATGTTAAAATTGCTCGTAAGCATTTGATCAGAAAATATATTTTTCTTCATCGAAAGCTCTATCTTTTGTTTGTCTATTGGAAAGATAAATCTTGTAAAATTATCCATCATGTTCTTTCGTACGTTAAAAAAAATCTAGTTTTATACATCTATAAACCAATGTAGTATTGTATAAATAAATCACTTTGTTTTCCAATATTGGTTTAGGAAAGACCTTATCATTTAAAATTGACTATAATTAGTAGTTGTCTATTCAAACTAGTAATACTGATCAATGAAATATATTAATCGATTGCTTAGATACAAAAAGAAACTACTAACAAATTGTACAATCGAAACTCCACCGTTATAAGGTTAGATACACTAAAGATTATCTCACTGCTAACCTGGGTCTTTGCCCCTACACGTTTGCCTAATACAACCAAGACATCCTAATGTTTAAAATTAAAAGGGCACAGTTTAAAGTGGAGATATTGCAAGAAATAATATTTTTGGGGGGGAACAAAAAGAATTAAAGAGAAGGTTTAGTCAAGGAGATTACGACAAAAGATGTGAGATTAAGATAATAGAACGGACGACAGTGTCGCACGTGCGACACCGAAATCTTCGACCAGAAACGGGAAGATGCTGCGCACGTGCCTCCTCAGTCAAAGGTCAAAAGCAACTAATACAATTAAACAACTTTAATTTATACTATAATCATGCATTAATTTATGAAAATGGCAGGGTATCCTAGATACGGATGATGATTAGGAGAGTGTGTTGGCAAAGACTCTGAGCTAGTTACGAACTTTGAATGTGTATATGTGCTGCAATAAGATTATTAAATATACATTCAATGTGTGTGTATATACGAACTTCGAGCTTTTATCACCAGACATCAATGGTAAACATTCGATCCAAAAGAGGAAGGTGTGTGGCTATCCAGCCCATCCCCACGTGTGATCTCACATGCGAGTAGAAAAATTTATAGCTAAGTCTTCCAGAGAGACGGATAGTTAGAGAAATAACTTTGTGAAATCGACCAAAACTTTTGAGCTAAGTATAAGGACAACAATAACCTAATGCATCAGCATCACCAAAATTAAATGAGTATTAATAATGTCACGTCACTCTGACCATAACCCACAAACGAGAGGCCACGTCCGCATGCAATTTTAAACAAAAGCACCCATGCCCTATCGCATAATTTTAACGTATTCTCCTTCTCGTTGTTTTTAAAAATTGATTTCTTTGTGGTCATGACTCCAGTCTTACCTTTGAGTATGCTGGTAACAGTTTATCTTATTGTAGTTATACACGACATTGCTAAATTCGTGATTGACCATCAATATTTTGTCAATAAAAAGATAACCGAACAACACGATTTGTAGCATGTATTACTGAATTATATATATATAATTTATTGTGATAAAAATGCAAGAGTTTATATTTCGATCGCGTAATTTCATTTATGATCATTGTTCAGAAAACACTGGACGGTATCTATGATCACCGTTCAAAACCTTTTTTGTTTAAATAAAAACATTTTGCATATGATCTGATTCGCCGTCCAATTGGACGTTTTGGACATTTGTAGACCAAACTTTATAACACTGTTTGTGACTAGTGTTTTGTCAGTAGTATTGTGAAACGAAAAATAAAGAACGGCAGTGATACACGAAAACATGTAATTATATAAACAATATATGACCGACAAATATAACGTTTTGTAGAATTGCATGGCGATTTTTCCATCAACACATTCGCGAGGCCAAAAAAAACAC
Organism: Diplotaxis tenuifolia; assembly: GCA_014822095.1. Lineage (NCBI taxonomy): Eukaryota > Viridiplantae > Streptophyta > Magnoliopsida > Brassicales > Brassicaceae > Diplotaxis > Diplotaxis tenuifolia. Next base: position 21,957 of record JABAYD010002139.1, read on the forward strand.
AGTCGTGAAGTGAGCAGACCAAATCTACGGTGTACCACAATCCATACTATGGTCAACGGACACAATACTTCCAATTGTCGCTTCCGCTGGTCACATCGACCAACCTTTTGTGTTACCGTAACGATGGACCGACTCACGTACGCACACGTCCATGTACTTGACATAGAAATTAACATATTGTATTCCATTATTACACTAATTAGTGACAACCAAGCGTATATCTCATGTATTTGATCTTATTTCGACCTATCAAGAAAAGAGATGTTTATGTTTACATCGAAGTAGTGCGTTCCATCTAGTTGCCTAAAAGACAATTAGTTACTACTTGTGTAGTTGTGTTGATTCAAACATGTGAAGTGAAAATATTGAGTTGTGGCTATATATATGTTACAATAACACTCTATCGAACTTAGAGGACGGTATATACATTTGTTTTAAAAGTTAAGGATGGCAGATATTTTCTTAGATGCTAGAATTAGTTTTCTAGTTTCTTGGAGATACAAATACACATTAAAAACTGAATGTTGAAAATGTTCGTGGTTCGATAAAGTAGAAGTGTAGGATACGAAATGCTGTAGATTATTAAACAATACGACATTAAACCCTAATCACGTGCCTTAAATGCTGGGCCTTCCTTTTCTAATTTCTTATTTCCGTCGTTTTTACAGAGGAAACCCGCCACCTCATCTGGCGAGTTGTTCCCCACAAGCTTTTCTCCTTTTTGCTTCTCGATCTCTCAACTTCCTCAGAATTAATATTTTCTTATGATTTAGACTTGAACTTCTAGTTATGGCTGAACATGTATTTTAACCGGCCCTATACAAGTTTACCCGGATTTGACTGTTCTTTTGACCCAAAAGGTATAGTCTAGTATATGTTCCTTACCATTCACTTGGCATCCTACTCTATTAACTTCAGTATAAACCTTTTTTGACAAATATAAACCTATTGTTCCTATTTCATA
>JABAYD010002146.1:0-14160 GCA_014822095.1 Diplotaxis tenuifolia
TTGGAATCTCTTGGTATAACTAGTCTATCTTTGTAGGACAAACGTCCCTTCTTAACTGCATATCCTGGTTTCTCAGACCTCTCCAAAACCACCTCTTTTAACAACTTCTGTATCGATTCATCCTTATCTACCTCATCCAACACATCCTGTATCTGCAGATTATCTGTTTTGGTCAAAGCCATAAACAGTTCCATAGTTGTAAAAGACTTCTCACTCACTACTCTTGACAACCCATCCGCCACGACATTCTCAACCCCCGGTTTGTAAATGATTTCAAGATCATATCCCAATAATTTCGTAAGCCACTTTTGATAATCCATAGACACATCTCTCTGATCCAAGAAAAACTTTAGACTCTTCTGATCAGTGAATATCTTGAATCTCCTACCCAACAAGTAGTGCTTCCATTTTTGAACCGATAACACAATGGCCATCAATTCACGCTCATATATTGGTTTGAGTTGCTCTCTATCCGACAATCCTTTGCTAAAGTAAGCTATAGGACGACGGTTTTGCATCAGAACAGCTCCTAAACCATACCCAGAGGCATCAGACTCCACCACAAATTCCTCATCAAAATTCGGCAATGCTAACACTGGAGACTTCACCATCTTATTCTTAAGTTCCCCAAATGCTGATTGCTCTTTACTTCCCCATTCAAAGCTATCCTTCTTTAACAGATCCGTAAGAGGCCGAGCAATGACCCCATATCCCTTCACATAATTCCGATAATAACCGGTGAGGCCCAAGAAACTCCTAACTTCCTTTACTGACTTTGGAACCGGCCAATTTGTAATAGCTTTGGTTTTAGACGGATCAGTGGCTACTCCCTCTCCAGATATAATGTGTCCCAAATAATCCACACTACTCTGCCCAAAAGAACACTTCTTCTGATTGGCAAATAATTGGTGCTTCACCAATAATTCCAGAACCTTCTGCAAATGAATCACGTGTTCTTCCATTGATCTGCTGTAGATTAGTATATCATCAAAGAATACCAATACGAACTGCCTCAGTAAAGGACGAAAAACTTCATTCATGAGAGCCTGAAACGTTGCTGGGGCGTTAGACAACCCAAATGGCATCACAACGAACTCGTAGTGGCCAGCATGCGTCCTGAATGCAGTTTTCTCGATATTAGCCTCCTCCATGCGTATTTGGTGATATCCAGAACGTAAATCCAGCTTCGAAAACACCTGAGCTCCATGCAACTCATCTAAGAGCTGGTCAATCACAGGAATAGGAAATTTATCTGGAATAGTAGCTTTGTTAACTCCTCTATAATCGACACAAAACCTCCAAGAACTGTCCTTTTTCTTCACCAATAACACGGGACTTGCATAAGGACTCCGACTATGTCTGATAACCCCCGTTTGCAGCATCTGATCCACTAACTTTTCCATTGCCTCCATGTGAGAGTGAGGATACCGATAAGGTCTCATACAAATTGGTTTCGTACCCGGTAGTAGTTGAATGGAATGTTCATAGCCTCTCTTGGGAGGGAGTTGAGTAGGCTCAGCAAAAACTCCTTGAAAGTTCTTTAGTAATGATTGTATTTCCTGAGGAAGCGTTTGCGTTGCAACAGTAGACTACTCCATGTTCTGTAATTGAAATACCACTGACACAGCATCTAAAGATTTATTTGTGTCTTGAGTTAACGAATCCCCTTTCAATGTAAACTTCTGGTTATGGCGCCAATACGATAACTCTTGCGTCTCCCAATTCACTTCACACTTCCCTAACGTTCTCAACCACTGAACTCCAAGAATGACATCCACACCACCCGGTTCTAGCACAATGAAGTCATTGGTCAAATCTACAGACTGCACCTTCAAAGGAACGTTTTTACACACGCCAGAACCATTCACCACAATCCCTGTACCCACTTTAATCTTGATTGTCATATCTTCTTCAGTAGTAAGCTGCGCACTGGACACAATTGATGGAGAGATAAAATTGTGTGTTGCTACACTGTCAATCATAACCAGAACTTTTGTCTTGCCAATATATCCCCACATTTTCGTTGTCTTTGGTGCAGACCAACCGAAGAAAGAATAAAGCGACAGCTCCATGACTTCAGCAACCTTCTCATTGATGTCTTCTAGGGAGTCATGAAACACCTCCTCAGCATCATTCATTTCATCTTTATTCAGCACTACCATCACATGTAAACCTCTGTTTCGACACAAGTGTGACTTAGACCACTTCTCATCACAAGTATAACAAGTGCCCGTACGTTTCTTCTCTGCATACTCAGCTTCCGAAAGTTTAAAAGGAATTGTTGCTGGACCAGATTGCCTTTGAGATCTCTGACCTTCAACATTTCGCCCATTATTTTGATTGGAATCACTGTTATGGTTCCTATTGTTCCCCGTCAACTGGTTCACTGGAGCATTTCGAAAAGACACGGCCTGACCCTGCCTCCCACCTCTATTCTCACTCGGTTTACCAGAAAACATCTTTACAAAGTCACTATCTTCCATCATAATCACTGCAGCGATATAGTTTGGCAAACCAACAGGTTCCTTCATCTTGATAACCTCCTTATATTCTCGTTTCAAACCATTGAAGAATATATCTTCTAAGTTCACCTCTTCCACTCTGACTTGAGTTGCCAATTCTTGAAACTCCCGAACATATTCCTTGATTTGTTCCTGTTTGACGTATACCAAACAATCTCTTCCCTGGAGTTTTCTCATAGGACTCAGCAAACCTTGCCAACATTCTCTTCTTGAACTCAAACCAGTCATGAAACGGACGCTGTTCAACTTCATAATTATACCAACTCAAAGCATCTTCATCTAGACTCAAGGACATAATATCCATTCTTGCTTGCATAGAATGTTGACCGATTCGAAAGAACCGTTCAGCTCTAGCAATCCAAGAGAACGGATTCGCTCCATCAAACACAGGCATCGCCACTTTCTTAAGCAAACCTTCTCTATTGTTCAAGTCAGATCCCCCCGATCGATAACCTAGCGGATTAGCTTCCGGATTTGTTCCCAGATTCGAAGGATTTACCTGATCAAAGATTTGTGACGAACTAGGTTGAGTAGATTGAATTGGAGCCTTTCCGTGAATAGCCGATGTTAATTTCTCCATTGATTTCGCCATGTTCAGTAATGAAGATTCGATCGAATTCAATCGCGAATCCACCGTCGTCAATCTCTGCTCCGCCGTCGACGAAGCCTCGGAAAGAATCTTGAATCCTCCGTTTAGATATTGAAGTTGTTCTTTCGCGCCATAGATGGACGCCTCCAGTTCTCCGATTTGCGCCGCCGTCTCTTCCGTCATCCTCGCCGCCATATCCGATCGTCACCGCACCAATTGATGAGAGCAATTCTGTATTTTATTGAACTCAACAAACGTAATACAATCTCTAACCGCCAAAACGGCTTAGAGCCAATTCCTGTAGCCAAACACTACCAGGACCAAGATACAATATCAAAAATTGCATAAACCCCCCTGATACACTTTACTCTTCTATTTATAGCCCATGAGCTGAACTAACGACTTCTAACGGTTTTAACCGTAAACTCCACGTCATCTCTATTCTTCCGTTATCTTCTTCCTTCTCACATAGCATCTTCGAGGTCTATCAAAAGTGGACAAGTTTCTGACAAGAACTATGTTTGAATCGAGCATAAAGCTAAATATCTTTATGATTATATGATGTATCAGGTTCTGCTTATGCCTCCAAAAGCTGGAGTCGAATTGAATCTAACTGCATCTTCACACGTCTTCGTAATGGTACCATTTCTCTTCAAGCTTACGTTTAAATTATACTTGATTATGAAGATTTGACGAATGCTCTATTTCTTGAAATCCTTATGAGTATGATCCATCAATGAAAGGGCGATCGATCATATGAGATGGCATGTGGAAAAAGCTTCGTTGTTAAAGCAATCTATGTCTCAACTGACATGGTCTGTTTTTGGGATGATCCAGTTCATTTTCTACACTCAAATAATAGAGAAACAAGAGCGTCCATGTGTCTCTCTCTAAGGTAGTTTTCTGGCTTCCTGAATTGGTTCTAAACATTCCGGTTTGACATGAAGGTAAACCGAATCAATTTTTAACGATCCGAACTGTTTTTTTCATCAAGCCGCTGGGTTATGGTTTTGTTGTAATATCTTCAGTGGAATGCATTGGATCATTTGGTGCAAGCAATTTGCTATCTAAGAAATTAGAAGAGAAGGTGGTCAAGTAAGGTAACTCCATCAGTGGAACTAGAGTAGGAGAAAGCTTTAAACTTGGATCAACAAGTCTTGCAACCAAGTCTCGATCCATTAAATGTTTTTGCATTTCTTATCTGATCCCAATAGTCTAAAAAGAAGAAAAAAGTAACGATACACACTTGGCAAAAAAAAAGGTAACGATACACATTGCTTGGCAAACAAGTTATTAATCAAACAACCAGAAAAAAATAACTTATTATTGTCGACTAATAACAAATAACCAGCAACATATCTCTACACTAAGAAAGATGGTAACACGCGTTAACAAACGTAATAACCCAAAGGGCCTAGGAAATACATTCACCCAAACGTTACTAACTAGAACAAATGGTTACATATTTTACACTCTCATCTACTCAAAATACTTTCTCGTCCTAACTGGTCCTGCTGCCCAAGGCAACCAAAGTTGTAAAAAAAGAAAAATGATCGTATCTTCCTTCCTTCAAGTTTTCAATAAGGAAACACCCTCATCTTTAATTTATAAATGAACACACGAATAAATTACGTACCATCTAGCATATATTATTATGAGAAGTTGAACATTAATTTGTAATACACCTAAAAATACTGAACAAAAATATAAACAGAGTTAAAAAATCGTTACAAATCTTACAACTTTTAGCTAAAACGGAAGTAAGAACATTTTTATTGGGAGTTTCTTGCTTCTAGGTTCTTAAAAGACATATATGTGTATATATATATTACATATGGTTATATAATTGCGGGATTTTTATTTTTACGGGAAACTCAACCGAAAGTATTCAGTTGGGTTTCCCGTAAAACTAATAACCCAACAATTATATACGTATATATAATATATACATACACATATACGTGTTTTAAGAATCTATGAGCAAAAATTCTCCAATAAAGATGCTCTAATAAAAAATCTAATATCTTTCGTAGCCCAGCCCTAGTTTTATATATGAAATCACTTGAAAAAACCTAGTATCATGGGCTGTTGAAACATGGGTTTCGATTCTTGGGTTTGCTTAGTACTCTATAGCCAAAGAAATGCATTGCACGCATTTAAATGATATCATCAATGACTAAGGTAGAAGAAATACGCAACTTATCAACATCAGCGAACTTGAAATGTTGGGACCATAAAGTTTGAGGATTATTTTCGAAATATTTGGGGCCTATGCCAATGTAAATTTCTCAGAAATGCAAAAACTTTGGTCTATTAGACTCTGAAATTAAGCAGTGTCGTAGATTTTTTTTGAACTAGGCTTTCAGATTAAAATACAGGAGAATAAAAAAATTACAAGCCCTTAGCTAGTGTTTTGAGCAAAGCTCAGTTGTTTTAAACCCAAATCAAAGATCATAACTTAGTACCAAAAGCAGCCAAGGAAGAAAAGGTATGGTAGAAGAAACAGTGAGATTCGATGATCGATAGTTCCAAAGCTGAAGAGGAGATCAAGCAACCGCTGCATCAGTTGTGAAGAGATCGTAGGATTACTATGCCGAAAGCTGAGGATCTTATCCCGGATTTGTCTATCAATCAAGCGAATGATCGAGTCCGGTGTTCTGAAAACCTACCGATGGAGGCGACTATTGCGTTCCGTCCAGATCCAATACATACAGCTTTGCCAACAGAGGAGAGTGAGCATACCCATAGGAGAACGAGCAGTCAACGCTTGCAGTTGACTCTGAACTTGCGACCATGACCTCTGCATGTGGAGACCACACCGCTGCGCCAATGGGAGCCAAATTTGCCAAGCATAAGGACATTCAAAGTATAGATGGTCCCTAGTCTCAGAAGTCGAATTACAGAGGAGACAAGAAGGGTCCGTTTGAAGTCCCCATCGTAATAGCATGTCGCGAGTAGGACATCTATCTAGTACAATCAAAATGTCATGAAGCTCTGTTTTGGGATCCCTCTCTTGTTCCAAACCGAATCATGCCAAGGTACAGTAGGTCCTTCCTCCCTAAGTTTGTTGTATACTTGGCCAGTAGAGTAGCACTTACTTGTTTTACCGTCTATCTCCCACTCATAATAATCGTCATCTTGCGTTAGAGTGATGGTGGTCATAAATGCTTGCAGGTTAACTTGAGCCTCATATCGTGCCGGTGGCAGTAACCATCATCCATTACAGTATAGTGAAGCAAGAGTTGTGTTATTAGGGATACCTAAGGCTGTGCTACCAAGTAGCGAGCGGATGCAACCCAAAGAACACCAGTTGTCAGTCCAAAACCTGCAGCAGACTCCATTTTCCACTCGAAGCTTAATCCAAGGGAAGATGTCACTGCTTAATTTTAAAATCTTGTTAACCTGCCAGGAGAACCGGGAACTTGGCTTAGTAATCCACATGTTTCTCACACTCCCTTGGAGGATCTCTTCACGGAACCAGGCCACCCACACCGATCCAGCTTGAAAGAAGAGGAGCCATATCAGCTTCAAACAACATGCTCTATGCCAAAGCGCAAGGTCCTTAATTCCCAACCCACCTTCCTTTTTTGGTTTTGTTACTTCTGTCCAAGCAACTCTAGCTGTATGATGCTGTTCAATATCTCCTTTCTAGAGAAAAACCCCACATAGCGAGTTTATACGTTTAACACATGCTTTGGGCAGGATGAAGGTAGAGCACCAAAAAATGGTGATTCCCGTGATGACAATCTTTATGAGCAGTAGTCTACCCGCAAATGAAAGAGCTTTGGAGGACCAGGAAGAGAATTTAGCCTTAATCTGTTGGAGAAGTCCTTCACAACTTAGGAGGGTAAGCTTTTTGGTGCATAGCGGCACTCCTATTTAAAGCACATGCAGTGTTCCCAAGGACATTCCCATAGAAAACTGAATGATATCAGTCTCCCAAGTGCTAAGCCCAGAAGCGAAGGAGGAGGGATTTTGGACATTTACCGCAAGGCTGGACCAATGCTCAAATTCTCAGTATTTGAAGCACAGCTTGGACCGAATCAAGGGAGCCATCAATGAAGATCAGAAGGTCATCAGCAAAGCAGAGATGAGTCATGTGGGAAGTGGCACATCCTTTGTGGTAGTTAAATTTCATTTCACGAGCAGCCTTGTTCAGCATCAAGGAGAGATTGTTCATAGCCAACACAAACAAGTAAGGAGAAAGAGGATCTTCCTGTCTTAACTCCCTAGTGCCTTTAGAATAACCATTCACTGATCCATTATACCCAATTGTGAAATTAGTGATGCAGATACATGCCTTCAACCTAGCTAGATAATTTTGTGCCAGATTCAACCCGTGGAGACAAGAGAAGAGGAAGTCCCATGATAAGGTATTAAAAGCTTTTGCAATGTCCACCTTGATGGTTATCCTTCTCTGACCATTAATCTTATGATAACCTTGAACTAGTTGACCCGCAAGATAGGTGTTCTCAACAAGCAATCTATCCTTTATAATAGCTGTCTGGTTTGGGACAATGATTCCAGGAAGGGGGCTTGAGCTTTCTCACTAGAAGACGCGAGACAACTTTGTAGATGGTATTGAGACAAGCAATGGGCCTATAGTCAGTGATAAGTGAAGCGCCAGCGTGCTTGGGGACATGAGTGAGGATAGTGGCGTTTGTTGCTGCTGGCAGGAACGATGAGCGGAAAAACTCATGTATTGCTTGAACCACCTCTGAGCCAAGAAAGTACCAGGAATCTTTATAAAAAGCGAAGGTAAGACCATTCGGTCCCGGTGCCTTATTGGGATTAAGTTTGTGGTGTACCATCGAATTTACTCTCTTTCAGCCATTGTATATAAATGTTTTATAATATAATTATTATGTTTTGGTTTTTAGAGTATTTACAGGTTGCTGCACAGACGTACCAGATGTTTAGCTATGGATGAAAACATTCTCATCGTTAGATTGAGCCCACATTTGGACACAAGATAAATCATTGAGATAGATTTTCAATGCCACCGATATGAGGTCAATCAACATCCTGTAGTAGAAGTTATGTCCGTTTTACTGAAAAGTGTTCAGTCAGCTTCGCAAGAAGAAGCTGTCGAGAAGATAAAGGAAAATCGATTGATGCAACACTCTGCATATCGATCGATAATTATTCCAGAGGCCCGAGTATAGTTCAAGACCGACTCAAGCCCAAAAACCAAACAAGTTACCAGAATGCCCTAGGACGACCAGAAACCCTATTTATGTATTTTCTAAGCCATTGTTGACGGCTTTGTTTTCTTTGATTCATTGTTCTTAGTTCTAGGATAGAAAGGAGGAGATCCAAAAGAGTCCACCTGGAACTCCCTTTGTTTCTTTATTACATATCTATTTTATTCATCTATTCTTTCCATCATATCTGAGTAGATCCACCTGTTAGGTTTAGAGTTTAAATAGGTTAAGAGGATTAGCCCCAACTATAAGATTGCTAGTTATGATACTTATTGATTAGGATTGTTCTTAATGCTTGTTTTCTATAAGATTGCCACCTAGATCATAGGAATTATGATGTATTGAGCAACCTCAAACAACACTACCCCTAATCTATCTTGTCAATCTATTTATTATTAGGTCTAGCGATAGCTAATCTAAATAATATCTAAGTGAGCCTTATTTAACTCGCACGTAAAGCTTAACTACAAGTGCGCTGATCGATATCCCTATAGGATAATCGTTCGACGGAGCGAAAGGCGTATCGGTCGATATTAGTCAATAATAATTGATCGACGCTTCTATTGATCTGACGTCCTTTAGTCGGGTCGGCCTTGTTGGATCTCTAGTTATAGTTAATAGACTCGTTTCCAAACATGCGAAAGCTGATGAACTTGTTCTTATTGTGTTAAGCTCTGATGTATCATGCAAACAATTGTCAGCACTTATAGAATTATAATCTCTTAAACCTGAATAAAACCCCAAGTCTAGCTACCATCCTTCCATCAAACAACCACTTGCCTAGCTGAACAATAGTCTTGTTCATCTTGCTTATTATTTTATTTGTTTTATTATCTTTTGGTCTAGATTATTTATAACTATTAGATATAGTGTGTGTCCTAGCTCTCTGTGGATTCGATCCCTAAGTATTACAACCGAATCTCTTATTTGAGAGAGTAAAGTCACTCCTTAGGGTAATTTGAGTGAGATCAAATTTGGTGCCGTTGCCGGTGAGCTTTGATCGCCATTAGATCTTATTTAGTTAAATTTTGTTTAGGTTTTATTTTTGTTACGAAAAACTCAGAAAATGTTTTCTTCTATTTTAGGTACATAGATCTAGTTCCATGAAGCAAAGAAGAAATGATTTCTAAGTCCTTCAAAGAAGGAGCATACTGGTTTATGTACGATCAGTAAGTCTACGATGGAAAAATCGATCGACACCCTCCAAGCAGAACGATCGATAGCATACGCCACAAGTCGATCGACACACAAAGTCGAAAATCGATCGACAGCGCCTCGTCGGGAGCAGCTAAGTTTTCTCTTACCACACATATTAATGAGAAAGTAGTCAAAATTGAACCAAAAGGTCAAATAAGCAATGCAATTAGCCAAACTAAAAATAAACAGGGCACCAAAATCCCTATTACAATCCATTCCACCTTGAATAAATGTGAAGAAATAAAATTGCCCTTTCATGAATACTTAAATATTGTTCCCCCGAAATTGACCAACACGGTACACCCCATGTTGACTGATACGGTTATCCTGAAATTGATTGACACGGTACACCCCGTGTCGACTGATACTGCTCACCCAAAATCGATCGACACAGCTCATCCGATGTCGATCGATACTGTTCTCCCGAAGTCGATCGACAGAGCTCATCCGGTGTTGGCCGATATTGTTCTCCTGAAATTGCTCGACACAGTACATCCCGTGTCGACCGATACTGTCCACCTTGGTGTTGTTCGCCCAAGTAATATTCGTCCCCCGTCGATTGACACCAACACCTCAACGTCGATCGACACTATTTGCGGAAAGGTAGAAAGAATTTGACTCCGAGCTGAAACTTATGTATATCCCTCTTGTGAGTCAGCGTCCCTATCATGGGTATCCTGACGAGCAACCAATAGCTCATATCGACATGTTTGAAGAACTAATCTGGTCTATCTTTAATGAAGTCCCTGAAGACTACCACTTATGCAAACTCTTTCCATACACTCTTGCTGGAGAAGCAAGACGTTGGTTCAAAGAGTTGATACCAGAGTCCCTCAAAACATGGATTGATATCAGGGAAGTCTTCTTCAACAAATTTCTCTATGACCCTCCAGAAAATCTAAAGATCGAGATGGAGTCAATGAGTAGATACTAGAGTCGATCAAAACATGAATTGATATCTTGCAAATCTTTTTCAACAGATTTTTCTTTGACGATCTAGAATATCAAACGATCGAGATGGAGTCAACGACGAGATATGTGGTAGAAGATGATGAACAAGAAACTAGTACTGGTGATACGGCTTCTACATCGATTGTTACCACGAATTCCACATCGATTGTTACCATGAATTCCACATCGATTGATACTACTATCTTTCCGTCGAACGATATTGTTCACCCATCATCGATTGACACTATTCTTCTCCCGTCGATCGATACTATCCATCCAAAAACTCTTCTTCATGACAATGTTCATTCGGACACTATTCGTGCCAACACTGTTCATCAAATGTCAAACAAAATTTCTAGCATGGAGACAACGAAAGTCAAAGCGCTTATACTTAAGATTGATGAGAAGTGCATCTAGCGAGACGAAGAAGGTCTCCTTTGCAATTACAAAGGACAATTGATTAATGTAGAGGGTGCTATACTTCCTGATGTAATTGATGTTGCTGAGATGAATACCTTTACTCTGAACCGCCAATGTTATGATTGAGTAAGTGAGTACTCTTTCAGAGGTCTTCCTCATGAGGATCCCAGAGATTTAATCGAGATACTTGAGGGGTTAGCCTCAACAAGCAAGCAAAATAAAATATCTGTAGACCACATTATCTATAAGATCTTCCCCTATCCTTTATTAGGAGATGCTTTTAGTTGGCTCAGTCAGCTTCTGCCAAGATCTCTAACTTGCTGGGAAGACATCAAAGGCGCTTTCATAGATAAAATTTTCAGCGAACCTGTAGTATCTCGAGAGCTGAGAAGAGTAGAAGAAGCCAAATTTAGTGACACGAGCTCAGAATCGAACAACAACATATCCTCCACAATGATCGACAGTACGTCTTCAGAAATGATCGACACAAGGTGTTCAGAATCGATTGACACTCGATCTTCAAATTCGATTGACACTAACAAATCATTTTTCACCGGTACCACTTGTTGGGAGACATATATTACTTGTTGGGAGACATAGATTGTCAAACTATCCATATCAAGTGTTGAAAAGAGAGATGAATATCATGTATCTGGAGAATTGACCAGAGTAGAGGAAGCTGGTACTGGAGACTCGACCGCAAAATCGATCGACAGTTTGACCTCACATCAATCAACGTTACACTCAGAGACGATCGATAGTAGCATCTCGACATCGATCGACAGAAACCTCTGTTTCAAATTGACACATATCCTTGAAAGTTTGGGTTATCCTTCAGACATTGCAAACTCGACACATGAGAGCACATATGAATCAAGCTGTGATCTTACCTCAGATGCAGACAAATAACTCTTAGAATTACAAGAAGGAGAGAAGATTAAACATCTGAATTATGATAGGGATGCCAATCTAGAAGAATTTTTGGGGTTGGAAAAATGGCTTGAGCAGAAGCTTGATGATGAAGGGAACACCATGAGAAAATATCTAGAGACTTTGTCAAAAGCTTGCATCGATCGACACCTAAATAATGGGATCGATTGTTATCCACCCAACATCATCAATCGACATCCGCCCAATCTTAATGATCAACACCCATCCGAGTTCATCGATTAAAACTCATATTTGGATGAGCTACCAGGATACATAGTTGAGATAGATTCGATTGAGGAGAGAGTTCACATGGCTGAGACCTCGCACCTTGCTATCCCGAACATATAAGACCACCTATCTGTGTAGAAGAAGCTGCTGGGATTCGCAAAAAAAGTGAAGAGGATACATGATCCTGTGAAGCTTATGGTTCCATGTGATAATGGATTGAGATATAGAGGTGGAGTCGACAAAGGGTCAACAGAAGCAACATCGATCGACAAAGATCAGCTACCGTCGATCGACACTTATTATAGACCGTCGACCGACATCGATGAGACACCATCGATCGACGCTGAACGCGTATCAGAGCAGGATGAGTTTGAAGTATGTCAAAATATTTTTGTTGGAGGTACCACCAGGCGATCAAACAAGTCTGGGGAAAAGAAGAGGAGGAATTGGAAGAAGAGAAAAATGATCAAGGGAGATCCTCAGTTGATTCCTCACTTCTCAGTTGGTGTCAGAAAGTACAAAGTACGCATCAAATGCTTCTCACAGCCTTTTGCAAAGCTAAAAGCACTCCGTATTGCTGAAATGATAGACAAAGGAGAAAAGCTTATGGAGGAAGCTTTAAAACAAGAATGATAAAGCTTCAGAGAGTAGACATTGAGACTTGGTTTGGAGCAAGTTCTCATACTCATCCGGACTAAATCAGATATCTCAAGAAGTTAAGCTAATGACTACAAAAAAATGCTGAGTGGGAGGCAACCCACTGTCAGGTTTGTTTTAAATTTAGTTTTAATTTAACTTACTACTATTTTTTTGATTTTTATTTATTTCAGTAAAAAAAAGTGAACAGTAAAGTTACTGTAGCATAGGTACTGTAGCAGTGATAGATGTTGTAGCAGCGATCGATACTGTACCGTTCCCGTCGATCGACACTGTAGGTGCCTTACTGTAGCAACATCACTATAGCGAGTTACTGTTCATTGAAAAAAAATCTTTTTATTATTTTTTAGTTGTGTTCTTTTAGTTTCAGATCCAAGGAACACGGGTTTGCATAAGAATCGATGATGGCTAGCTAGCATCTATCGACAGAGCTTCAAGAGTATACCGTTTTTCCTTGTTAAATTTTTGTTTATGATTTATTTTCTTCATCAATCTCAGACTATATAACACCGGATAACGTTATTTAAGTCTGGGGGAAGTTCTACTAATATTGTGTTTTATGTTGAGTCTAAAAAAAAGATCAGAGTAGACGATTGCTCAGCACATCGACCGATGAAGACTCGTCAATAATGATCGACACTGCAGCACCTGCGACGATCGATGCATCCATAGTCGCATCGTTCGATATTCTGTACGGTCAGTGTAATACCCCTGATCAGAGATACTAAGTGAACGCCAAGTCAGCGACTTAGGATCGACCAGAAATTGAAGTATTATGCTATATGAAGTTATGAATAGAGGTTCGGTCGAGGAATTTTGAAGAATGGTCGAGTTGAAATCAGAATGGACCGTAGAGATAGAATCGGAGCTACGATATGGTCATGGTCGAGCATGGATAATTTTTAAAGTCAGAGAATCAAGTAAGACTCAATCTCAATCATCATGATGGGATATTTGAAGACATTTGGTCGAGTCAGAATCAAGTTGGTATGAGCCAATATGGAGATGGTCAGTAGAGGTTCCAGAGATGGTCAGTAGAGGTCCAGAGATGGTCTACTAAGAGTTTTAGTAATGGTCTGAAGATGGAGGTGACTATTATGAATCTAGGAGTTATGGAGACAACCTAGAAACCTTATTTAAGGTATTTGAAGGCTTATAATAGAGTTTGGCCGAGGCAAAACCAAGATGGTCCAGAGGAAGGCAATTTTGGCCGATATGGTCGAAATGAGCTAGCCAAGAGCTATGGAAGCCAAATCAAGATGTGCAAACATGGTCAAAGAGTTTAAAGGAGTGTTTTATACATTTCCTCAACTTTTGGAGATGGTCAACTCAGAGGTCAAAGTCAACCAAAGTCCAAGGAGAGAGAAAGTACATTATTGGTCCACATAAGCCATTGGATCGACCAATAGGAGCATGCCACGTGGAGGAGACCAAATTCCAACAATCCTGGAAATTGTGTGTA